>JBBPCZ010000136.1:4286357-4308598 GCA_037974445.1 Brycinus macrolepidotus | reverse complement strand
GCTGACAAATATTTCTATAATCACAGGTTTTGCACAAAAAATTAAAATGGGGTGCTTGTTGTGGAATTTGTCTATGTATTTGTCTAGAGTTCTGTAAGTGCAAACACTCTCAGGATAGAGACAGGGTAATGACCAAGAGCATCTTTGATAGTGACACAACCTGTAGTGCTTCAGTAGTACATCAGGAGAGGGATTCTCAAATTTGCACAGTTTGCGTTGCATTCCAAACCTGAAAGCACACAATTTACAATTAGAAATTCTTAAATTCAATTCGTCCAAAAATAACGTACAGCCTAAAACTGCTTCAATAACCATAAAGACATATCTCTGTAAAAAATTTAGATCTATGTTATGTAGCTGTAATAATATTGTATGGAGCATAAGAATATGTATTCATACCTTACCCGTAAAATTCTACAGACAAGATCAGAGGCATAGAAACGATGAATTCTGAACGCACACAACTGCTACACTATGTTTTGGTGCTCTCGATAGGACATGTTTAGGCATGGTTGTGGCGCTATCCTCGCTAGCGGTAACGGACTTATATTTGTCATTCTACACAACAAAACATGCAACCGTGGTGTAATTACAGATAATATCTGTTATGTCTAATAGGCAAAAGTCGATGTTCGGGAAAAATAGGCTACTGAGCCATCTTTTTTTTTTTTTTTAATCTTTCCATTACTGTTAAATACTGCTATTGAGATCATAATCCCTTATCAGAAATACATCCCAGCATCTTAAATACTTGTATTACACTTCAGGCAGCTAACATCAGAATATTTCTCTTGTAAAATGTTGAGAAATATGATAGCTAATGTTAGTTAGCTGAAGTTAACCTTAATGCTAACATTACCGCGTCACATCTCCCGACAAAATTACCATGGGCACTTTAATTAAAAACAATGTATAATGCCAGAAATTAGATTTATTCTGAAATTTCATGTAGTTAACCTGTCATATATTGGTTGCATTGTCATTTGGCTAACATTGCAAAGAGGAATGTCCTCACGAAATTACTGAAAGGCTAACTTTAACATTCGTTTGGTACTGATGCTAACTAGCTGGCAAAACTGGAAGCATAACCTACAGCCGATGTTACTTAGCTTAAAACAAGCCAAATGTAGCGAGTATAAGCTAACTATTTAACGTTATCAAGCACAGAAAGTCTTGACACGAAGCATGATTAATTACAGAATTTATTCTTCGATTACAAGGTTACATACCAATCTTTTCACCTCAGACTGTCTAAACAAAACTTATTAGTAATGAACATAGAACAAAAGTAAAAGACAGTCTTACCTTACACTTGGCCAACGCGCGAAAAGCGTATCCTCGCGAAACTTGCAGGCATCCGAACAGTTTGTCTTCCAAGGGGTAGAGGAAGTGCGCACGCGCAGTATTGGAAAGTACTTGGAGTGTTCACCGTGTCGACTAAAACTGAAGAACGCGATTTAACGCAACTTTATTTATAAATTCCCTTGAAAATTAAAAAAAGAAAAATAACTAAACTCATGTTTAGAATTTACCTGAACATTTATTAGGTATGTTTGCTTTTTTGAACTTAGAATCTTAATTTCAGTTAACAATTTTGCAGGTTGTGTTTTTTACAGTGTGTGAACAGCTGGGTGCTTGAACTTTGCTTAGCTGGGGAAGATAGCACCAAGATGCACTATCAGTGTGTGTGTGTGTTTGTGTGTGTGTGTGCTCCTTTGATCCTTTGATCCTTTGGAAAAAAAGAGTGTAAGAGTAGTAAAAGTATAGTACAATCGTAAACGATGGACACCATTCTTACCTGTAACGTAGATGCAGCTGAGTCACTAGTCTCAGTCAGTCCTGTACTACTTGGAATACTGGACACAATATATCTCGCCCCCTGTGGCACAGGCTGCCTGACTACCAGCTTTCCTTTCCTCGTCTCTGCTAGAAACAAGCTGTACCAGTAGGCATCGTTGGAGACCAGGGTGGAATCTGCGATGGTGGAGTTCCTCTCACTGATCACACTGTTCCTGCAGGGAGGAGCTGCTTTGCTGGGTTTGGGTTTTTGGCACTTCAGCACGATGGTGACCAATATGGTGATCAGTAAGAGAAGTGACACGGAGCCCAGTCCGATCACCAAATACAGGTTTAAGTCTGAGAATATGTCATATTCTAGAGGCACTTCAGTCATGTCAGCATAGGTTTTCAGTGCTGTCTCCACCGTGGACAGTTTGATGGTGACTGTAGCAGAGAGCGAGGGCTCTCCGTTGTCCTTGGCGATCACCACCAGCCGTTGGTGGCGTGAGTCTTTGTAGCTGAACATCCTCATGGTCCGGATCTCACCGTTGTACTGGTCCAAACTGAATAACGTAGCATCAGTGTTCTGGAGAAACTGATACATTATGCGAGAGTTGTGCACTGAGTCAGTGTCAATAGCGATCACTTTGGCTATCAGAGTTCCTTTATCGGTGGATCTCGGGATTTTTTCCTCCACCACTGAGCCGTGCGCGCGCCATGGGGACACAATAACAGGTGGGTTGTCATTCTGGTCCATTATAGTGATGTGAACGGTCACGTTGCTGCTGAGTGGAGGAACGCCAGAGTCTCTGGCTTCGATGTGGAAAAGGAATTCCTTCTCTATCTCATAATCAAACGTCTTTAGTGCGTAAAGGTTACCGTTCTCTGGATTGATGGAGAACAGCATTGACATGGACGTGTTCAATATTTCCTTTTCTATTATGAAATAAACTAGATACTGATTTTCATGGAGGTCTGGGTCAAGAGCAGAAATAGAACTAAGCAAAGCCCCTGGTGAGTTATTCTCTACAACAGATATACTGTAGAAACTCTGGGGGAACTGGGGTGCGTTATCATTAACATCCAGTAGGTGCACAGTTATAGTTTCATTATCAAACAGCGGAGGTGTTCCTCCATCCGTCACTACTAAAGTGATCTCATATACAGGAATTCTTTCGCGATCTAAAGGCTCTGAGACTAACAGCTCATAATGATGATCTGAGGATTTATTCAGTATAAACGGTAAGTTTTTGTTTAGTGTAAGATTAACATTTCCGTTTTCCCCCGTGTCCCTGTCACTTACACCCACTAGGGCTATCACTGTACCAACACGTACGTCTTCTTTCACAGTGTTCTTCAGTGACTTAATAGTGATCTCCGGATAGTTGTCGTTCATGTCTGTGATGTGCAGTGTTACTCTACACTGACTGGAGAGTGGGACAGGACCATTGTCTTTTGCCTCTATGTGCATCTCAGATATTTTCATGTCTTCGAAATCAATTGTGCCTTTAACAGTTATCTCGCCAGTTTTAGAATTCAAATCAAACACCTCTTGGGTTTTCTCAGACGTATAAAGTGTGAATGAATATACTATTTCTGCATTGGAACCTTCATCCGCATCAGTGGCGTTCAGTTTGGTCACCAGAGTCCCAAGTGGAGAATTTTCGCTAATGTTTAAGGCATATACTGAGCGGTCAAACTGAGGGGCGTTGTCGTTCGTATCCAGCACACGAACAATAATGCTGGCGGATCCTGAGCGCGCGGGGACTCCGCCATCTACAGCAGTGAGTATCAGATTATGGGTAGCTTGCTTTTCTCTGTCTAAAGCTTTTGTAAGGACCAAGTCAACATATTTAGTGCCATCACTACCAGAATGAATATCTATGATAAAATGATCGCTTTCGCTGAGTTTATATGTACTGATTGTGTTAGTCCCTACATCCGGGTCTAGAGCATTAGGTAGAGAGAACCGTTCACCGGGTGGTGCAGACTCGGAGACATCCAGTTCAACTCTGTCCATTCTAAAATGCGGAGCATTGTCATTGATATCTGTGATTTCTAGTTCGATGTTAAAAATACGCAACGGACTTTTGATTATCACATCCAATTTTACAAAGCAAGACAAGGTTTTGCCATGACAAAGGGACTCCCTGTCCATTTTCTCAATAATGTAAAGCTCTCCTGTTTTTTTGTTTATTTCTAGATATTTCTTACTATGAACAGTGTCAAGCTTTACCTCTCTTTGTGCTAGTCCACTAAGGTCCAGTCCAAGGTCTGAGGCTAGATTTGCGACAACGGATCCACGCTCCATCTCCTCTGGTATAGAATACCGTGTCACAGACAAAGCAGCCTTCCATGTTGCCAAAAATATAAAGAAAACCGACTCCCAGCTCGGCTTCATCGTCAGTAGCATGTCAAACAAGGAAGCAAATCACATTTGTTTTACGTGGGTTAGTGACAAAATAGATTATTATTTCAATGTCTCGTGTAAATTTCCGTCTCCAACAAAACAAAATATGTATGCTGCACGACGGTCTTGAAGGGGTCCAGTATTGCGACTCAGAAATCTGTGAGAAACGTGTTACCTTATTGCCTTCCGTTTAGAAGGAAGGGCTTAGGGTTTCGTTTACTGGCCAATGGCGACACGCTGAGGCCATTAGAGGTAAAACAAGCCCAGTCAAACTGTTTCAGCAATTTATATTTTTGTATAATTTTCATGTTCTCCTAAAAATGAATTTTTAAATAAGGGAATTAAAATTTACAACTTACAACACACCTAAACATTTCTTTCACCACCCATTAACTGAACACCGACAAGCAGAGTAAATATAATTTACAAATACGTACTGTTTGCAGTAAATCCAAATCAGTTGGATTTGGTCAAACAAATGTACTGATACATAAAATATAATGAAAATCCTTCCTATTTGTTTGTACACATTTTTTTCAGATTCATATTCCCTTCCAAGCTAGTAGGGATGCTCAATTTATATATGGGAAAAATGTAATGTGTAATGTTTGCAATGCTTACATGTTTAAATCAGGAGTGCCCATTTGTGGCCCTGAGGGGCTGGTGTCCAACACAGCTTGGTAGTTCCCCTCCTCAAATACATTCAATAAACCTGGCAATTGACAGATTTTCATCCAAGTTCAGGGGTGCCCAACTCTGGTCCTGGAGGGGTGGTGTCAAGCACAGTTTTGTCGCTCCCTCCTTTAACACACTCACTAAACACACTCACTAAAAAATCATTAGTGCTGACCTACCCTCCACTCAGGACTTACACCTGTCCAGAGTCAGGAAGGCAACATCACTGCAGACCCATCACACCCTGGACACAACCTATTATGGTGGGTGCTATCATATATATATATATATATATACAGATTTATTTATTCCAGATTTATTTCTGCATCATTGCACTATGGTGCATACTGTACTTAATTCTTGTTTAGTATATTCAAAGCACATGAAAACTGAGAGCACATGAGAGCAATGAAAACTGGAGACAAATTCCTTGAATTCCTTTTACTCAATAAAACTGATTCTGATTCTCATTTTTTAATTAATTTCATTGTTGTTATTTCTTAATTTTGGTCATTCATCCTGCTGAATGTCTTTATATTTTATAACTGTAAAAAGAATATTAATAATAAGGTAGAAAAAACTCATTAAATGTTCTCTCTCAATGCTTCACTCCCAGCAAGGCATGGTAGAGTAATGCAGGGAGGTTGCCATTTGTTGCCTGATTGTTTACTTTGGTGAAATAGAAGAAGAATTTTCTGTAACATTCAGTAAGTTTGGTAAGTTTAGTAAGATTTGTTCAGTGTGCTACATGTACTTCTGTCTGTGTTAAAATGTCCTGTGAAACGCTGATGAGTGTCTCCTTTTCAAAATCTTATAAGCAGTCACAGCAGCAAATGACAGTCCGATCACCCACATAAAAAAGACTGTAGTCACCAGAGATAGCTGGACATCTGATGGCAATTATGCATCGATTGTCATTAGGGGAACCAAAGTTTTGGAGCACCTGGAGGTTGTCACTGAAGTACAAGTTGCTCCCTTCTTAGATTTTAAGTGTTTAAATGGTTTCTGAGCCAACATGGTCATTACTATTTAACCTAAAATACATTTATGATTTAAACTGGACTATGTCTAATTTGTCTGTTGACCTTTTGAGAGTTGCTTCCCCATTAACCAATGTCACAATCTTCTTCTCTCATACGATGTGGCTGGAAGGTCTGGAATATGTAATACAAAATCCCAGTACTTTCCATTTGTGTTTTATTTTTATCTGTTTTCTTTGATGCATTATGTGAAAAAAGAGACTACTGATAACCAGCTATTAATGTTTGCTCTTGCAGTTTATTTTCTTGTTTTATTTGAACTCAGAAAACATCTTAGGGTGATGAGCAGCACTTTTGTTTGGAAATTTTTCTTTAAAGGCAAGAATCATCAGTGCTTTTTGACATGATACAGAAAACTCTGTTCAGCTTTGTTGTATCCTACTTTATATACATACATACACACGCGCGCACACACACACACACACACACACACACACACACACACAAACAGACACACACACTATGTTTGTCTAACAAAGAAAATATATTTTCTCTTACAAATACATTAAATTGAGACACCTTGCAAAGATCCATGTAAACTGTTGCTTTTTTAAGTAGATAGTGAGCCATATTTTTACAGTGTTACTATATTATTGGCATATAATCACAAATAATATGTGCAATGATATTCAGCTAGCCCACAAGGTTTGGAATCTATCACCCATGTTATGTTTAAAAGAAATGGATCGGATAGGAAACAAATAAGAACTTTAAGGAACTACACAGCATATTGAGAGATTGGGATACATGATTATCAGTCAAAACTAACATGTTCTGGAAAGGCTGCTATATTTAAAATGATTTTATAAGAAGTCATCACAGAGGTGTGTTTTGTAGGCTAATCACGAGTACGTAATGGACCAATCAGCCTTCATCAGATGGATTTTTCTGATCAAAATTGAAATCAATCACTGTCAACACACACTATTTATTATAGTGTTGTGACCAAGGAACCAGGAAATGGCTAAACTTTTCCTCATACATATAAAGTTGTTGTTTGGGTTCATGACTGAAGATAAAATTTTATCCGTCAGAAACAAAACGTCTTTAATTCTGAAGATTATAACTATCATTTGTATACAACATGATAGCAAGTCCAATATATATTCATCAAAATGGGCTTAAATATGAAATGTTAATAAAAGCCTTTGTAGTCATGATGATCTGAACTGGAATGTAAAAGGTCTTAAACACTGAGCCCCATTAAAAATAAGTAAACATTGACTTCATTAGTGACAGGGTAGTGTGTTTGAATATGGAATATAGGTGACCTCTAGGGGCTAAACTCTGAAACAAGCAAGTGCCTTTACACACCAGCTCATAAAAATATAGAAATTATAGCTGAATCAATGGCATTTTTACTGTAATTAATCAATTAAAAAAAAAATCACTTGAGATCTAATGAAATGTTGTCGAATGACTTGCAATGATTCTTTTTTTAAATATATTTCATACTAGTAGTTACCCTCTTGAGCCTCTTCATAAGTTATTAAAGTCTTAAGCTCTAGGTTTGAATTCAGTTAGCAGCTTTAAGATTACAGTAACTTCAGTAACTTCTATAAGTTATTTAGTAATTACAGTAAGTAAGTTATGTTGTGAGAAAGTAGGGAGTTTAAACTGTATTGAAGTGGTTAAAACACCAACTGGACAATTTGGTGTCAAGGGTTTATTGTTGTTTTTTTTTGTTTTTGTTTTTTTTAATCAAAAAAATGTTCTCTTGAGCAAGCAATATTGCTCAGAAAACAGAAAATATGCAGCTTTGATATCTTCATGTATATATTCATTCTGGATGGTCGCCCTCTGCAGGTTACCAATGTATTGCTCTCAGTGTTTTCACTGAATGTGTAAAACGGCCAGTGCACAAGAAAAGCAACACTAACACTTTTTTTGTTTATTATAAAAATATAATTGTATTCACCTTATTCAAAATATGAAAAACACAAACATTTCTGGCAACCAAAATGCATTTATATAATAAAGTAAATGAGGTATATTAGCAATCAAAGTAAAAGAAACCTATGAGCAGACAAAAACTCATTCAAGACAATGAGACCTTGAAATGATACCTACGCAGCCTAAACCTGCAGAGAGATTTAAAGATTACAGTTTTGAAAAATTTGCTACTGGCTCAACTCATATGTCACAGGGTCAAGAGGGCTTGGCCTACCCTTCCAAAATAGACTGTAATGAGTGTGAAACAGATAATAAATCTACTATGATTTCATAGTAGATGCCAAAAAGGCCATTTAAAACAGGCCAGTCCTGAAACAAAGAAAAAGCAGAAGGAGCGTGTCGTAGACCCATAAGTGTTGCCAACTGTGAAGATATATTCTGCCCTGTCTCAAAGTTCACACTTGCAGTGTGTGGTCTTTCTTTAAGTACACACGTGTGATATATTTCCAAACTGACCAAAAGTGTGAAATCATTGTTAAGACTGCAGGTGTTTAAATGTGCATCTTGTCTTTGTGGGACAACTTGCCATGAAAGCTATCTTTTATTAAATATCTGAATAATGCATTAGAAAGTCATCAGTCCACTGATCTATGGGATATATACTCAGCCTAATGCTGATTTGGTGTGCATTTGGAGAGATTAGTTTTGCCTTGTGCTTCTGCATGAGATATGGAACTCGCTTACTGAAAAAACACACCAGCACGCATGCAAGTGCAAATGTGGACTTTGGTACACGCTGTCTGTCTATTTTGGAGGACAAGGTCAAACTACTTACTTTCCTGTGGCTTGGAGCTAATAAAAGTCACAGCATGAGCCACTTCTCCTTGATATATAATAAACTGTTATTTCATTTCTCTTATGTTTTTCTGTAAGCCAAGTGGTGAATATTTCAAAGTAGGCCACAGGTCATGGTATGTCTTTTTTCCTGCCTAAAGTAGTGCAACACAGTCAAGACAAATAGAAGCTAGTAATTTTGAGCATTGAAGGGTTCTTAAATCGAGACCTCTGAAGACTATGATGATCAAACCTAAGCATGGTATTGATTCTCGTCGCAAATAAATTAGTAGACAGAGTTACATTGACATGTTTATTACTAGTGTCAACTAGTGTCTACAGTATAAATTAAAATCTCTACAGTTTTTCTGCTGACAAATACTTAGATCATGATAGAAAGTGATTAAAACCTATGTGGTGTCTGATGAACTGCCTCACCTGTAAATGAAGCAAATAGGCTGTGACTACAGTGGTGTAGTCATTTTAATCAGCCTATTCTGCTATGGCCTACTCCATGAAAAGACTCTAAATTGCTCATCTCCCCACCTCTGGTCGTTCGGCCTATGAATAGATGAACTTCGATTTAGAGAAGTGTGTGAGCACCACAAAGACCATTTCCATCATTATCGTTTGTAGAGTGAAAGGACATGTGGCAAACCTAATTACCCCTCTCAATTGGGCAATACACATCTATTGACATTCTGAACTCATTTCCCGTGGAAATTAAAATGGAAAGGGCACCGCAGAGACTGGGATGCTTTCAAGATTGCGTCCAGGTGTGGCATTTTGAGGCTGAGTTCAATTCTCCTGTGTTACCCTCTGTTTCGCTGTGTTTAATTACAATGATATTTCCAAGACGGAGTTGTGTGTTTGTTTAGTTAATGAACCAAGTCTATTCTCCACGGGCCTGAAGAGCAATGCAAATTTTAATGAGCATGTTAAAATGTTTACTATCCAGTAGGGAGAGGGGCCTAGGTCACTGCTTTTTCCTGAGAAACTCTTGGTGAAAATCACCTAAGAAAAGTATAATAAAGACAGATTTTAGGTGAAGAATTCTTATGTCATTGTTTAGTATTGTTTAAAACAAGCAAAAAATACATAAACATCTAAGAAAAATGACATTATTTACTTTGGAATTATATAAACATTTAACAGCAACATAGCAAAAGACTAAAACTGGAAGCCTGCACCTAAGGCTGGTGAGAAAAATCAATAATTAAAAACACTTTAAAGCATATGTTCTGAAACCACTACCAAAAACAACATCAAAAAATGTTCTAGAATTGAAAAATGTATTAATAATCACTGTTCCAATGTAATCTCTATGAAACTATGACTGTATGTCTATGGCAACCTGTCACCTATTGTGATAGTGTGTCATATTGTGACATATTGTGTCAGGAAGTAGAAAACAAGGACACACTTGACACACCGCAACCCAGTCAATTAAAGTGAAAAGGGCCTTTTTCTGCTTCTTTGGGACAATGAAAGACACATGATTTAGTTATTTCAGAAAAAGAATATTTTTATTTTTAGATATATGGTAATGTACGCCATAGCCTGATGTAAATTACCTGTGAGTTAAATTACCCACTTTGCATACTTATCAACATTGTTCACTGAACAATAACCTTATTAGACTTGCCCATCTGTTTCAGTGAGCAACTGATCAATCCAAGGCTGTGCACCATGGCACAAAGATTCTGCTAGGACAGAAAATCACACTATGCACAAAGGCCATGTGATGCTTACATTTAGGCTGACATGATTGTCAAATTAACAACGGTAGCAAAGCATTGTAATAATCAAATTTCTTAATGTAAAAAAAAAATAGTGTTTGTTTATTCATTCATAATAAAATTAAAATAATTATGAATTATGACATGAGTCACTTCTCAAACCTCTGTTGTGTCACTGGTGACTTTTAGTGGCGAAGCAAGGCTTACAAAACTGGAGACAAAACCTTTAATCATGATACACACATAAAAGTTAACCAATCCATTTTAACTGTGTCAGGGGCTCTTTAAAACCCAGATAAAAATCTTTCATTCACTATGGTCTGATTTTTCTCATTTACCAAACTAAACCAAACCATTTTCAGGTATGGTTTTATCATATGTCCCACATTTTATGTCTGACTCTCTCTGCCCATTTACACAACAAATACCAACAAATGGGTGGAATGTGGATCTCTGACAGTGAGCCGGTTCTTTAAGCCAGTGCTGGATTGTAAGGCCTCCTCATACAGACCCATGTGCCACAAACAAACAAGCATGGCAAAAAACTGAAAGGTGTGTCTCAGAGCAAATGGAGTCATGGGAAGCAGACCACACAGAGCAGGAACATTATATTACTGTAAAACAAGGGTAGTTTGGTTTGGAAATATAGGCTCTGCTTTGGTCGTAATGGAATTCTCTGCTCCTTTCTTTTTTTTCCGCTCCCCTCATTCTATTCTTTCCTTCTGCCACATTTGCTCTGTCCACCATCACATCTGAGCATTGTTTTTATTCCTTCTCTCTATTCATTATACAGGTCATTATTGATGACTTCTGCTCCCATGTCATCTCGAGGGCCATAACTGTTGGGAGAGATGAATTTGCGCTTCTTGCCAAAGGTGGAGAAAGAGTTATGAACATCAAGCTCACTGCGGTGGCTGGGCCGCAGGGTGCAGAGGGCAGACGGTGTGCCAGGGATGTAGACATTGTGCTGGTAGTCGGGTGGAGGGTGGGCATGCGAGTGAGCTGCAGGTTGTTGCTGTTGGGGGTTGTTTGTGGGGGTGTAGCGAGGCGTCCATGCCCGCTGGGGAAGGCCTGTTGCTGGGGAGGACATCCTGTACTCTGACTCAGAGAGAGAGAGAGAGAGGGAGAGAGGAGAAACAAAAGAGAGACGCTGCATTTGACATCATTTCTCTACCAATGAAAAAACAAATTCTGATTTTTTGGGGGCGGTCCACATTTACAACATTAACATGTACATCACTGGTTTGGTATTAGTTTAAACAGCTTTAGTTTAAGAACAGTATGTTTTCATTGTCATGGTGCCACTATGATCTAAGTAGACCTAAGATTTCCATGATGATCCAGTACTGGTATGTGTACACACTTAAAATTGAAGGGATTAAAAATTGTTCTTAGTAGCAATGGCATAGAAGAACTAATTTTGGTTCCCTAAAGGACCTTTCAACGGTTGGGTCTTTAATGAATCATATCTGTAAATGAGAGGAGAGGAGTGTGTGGAGAACCTTATTAAAGTAAAAAAGAAAAAAAGAACTCAACATAATGTGTTCTATAATCACACATCAAAGGCAAGAACTATTTAGGAACCTTTATTTTTAAGAATGTACCACGGATGAGATGACAGATTTATGACACCAGAACAAAGAGAAGTAAAGGTTATATACCAATTCATGATTTTTCCTAGAACTGTACATCTGAGAAAAGAATAATTTGGGAACCTATATTTTTAAGAATGTACCACATCTGGGATGATAGACATATAACACCAAAACAAATAAGTGGCAAATGATTTGGTGGAGGAATGTTACTTATGCTATACATTTTAACAGAAATAGATTTTAAGATAATTAGATGGAAGGACAAAAAGGATTTCTTCAAAATGTAAGGAAATTCATACCGGATGAACTTTTGGGTTTTTCTGATTCTAGTTAAGTGACGGTGTGCATGTAAACAGGACCACATGTCTGTTATACAACTCATGTAAACATCCTGGGCTTTGTTGACATCTTGAGCACATGAAAACATAGTCAATGAAGGGGATTTAATGTGGTGGATTAGCTCAGTAATATAAAACTCTCAAAATGCATAGTAAAGAAGTAAACGCTTGACTCTCAGCGTATCTCCAACAAAATCTAAATCTGCTTATCTCCTTATGTACGCAATTAGACTTAACAAAGGAGTCAACCTACAGATGAACCAACATGACATTAAGTATGTTTAATATTCGGGTGGTACACACCGTAAGAAACGTAAATGCCTATGTGCATGTGCTTACTCTTATGTAAATGAATGCTTGGAACATAATTAGGACAAAGCAGACTTGTCACATGAAAAAAATCCTTCTATCAGAAAGAGCTGCAGAATGGTAATATGTTAGAACACCCCTTTCAAGCGACTGTATGTTTTAGGACTTACCTCTCATTCTCGTTCCCCAGGTCCAGTACTGCCCTGCAGCCATTGGACCAACATAGTTTTCAGGATCATTCTGCATGCCCTTCCTCATCAGAGTGTCATCCATGTTTATTGAGTTATAGCTGAAAAGGCATCACAGAGATATCACAACTGAATCAAGAATACCATAAGATGCTCCGCTGTGACTAAACATTTACAGATACTGGGGAAGAATGATCACAGAGGAAGCTACAGTGGCACAAATTCTTCCTTGCAACGTAGGATTCTTTGTAATTTCTAGTATAAAGTCCAAGTAAAATATAGTCTTCTCTGGCCTTGGAAATATGAAACAAATGTATGAACTACCAGATCAATAGAAAGGACTTCAAATTACTTGGAATAAAAAGTCTTTACATTTTACATTTTTTAGAACAGAGATGATTTTTGATTCCCTTAAGAGTCCTTTCAGTAGAAAGTTCTTTCATCAATAATTTTTGTCAGTCAGATGAGCAAGTAAAGAACCATATTTAAGTGAGTTATACAGAAATCAGCCTGTTCTGGTTTAAGTAGAATAGTAAATAGATTAAAAATGATCATGTAAACTTGATTATTGACCATTTTTGGTAGATACAATGACAAGCTTTATAGGCAAAGGTGAGGAGAAGCAATAAAAAACAAAAACATACACAACATGTATAAGTAACTACAAAGAAATGAGATGTGCACTTGATGTGTGCGTGTGCGCGCGCGCTTCCTACCTTTTCAAGGACGAAGTCTGGTTTTTAGTTAGAGCCCAGTCCGTATTGTCCTGCTTCAGCTGTAAAACAAAAGACTGCTTGTCATTCCGGAGACCTTTAAGAGAACTTAGTATTAACATATGGAAAAACAAACATAGAATAAAAATAACATATTTCTTTAACACCCCTGTTATGTTGCGGGTCAAATTGACCCATTTTAAATGTTAAAAATCTAAAAAAAATAGTTAAAAGTATTTTTTCAGTATGAAACTTCTTGTGCTTCGCTTAGGGTAATCAACATATAAGATAAAAATGGTTCATTTCACGTATGTGCAACCCACCCCCCCCCCACACACACACACACCCAGAAGTGTCAAATACTATTTGTTTCTTTGCAACTGTGTGACCTATTTCACCCCAATCACTCACACACACACACACACACACACACACACACACACACACACACACACACACACACTGTCTCTCTCTCTCTCCCTACCTATTCTATTGTAAAAATAAATAAACAGATGACAGCCCAGGAGGCTCTGGAACTCATTTTTGATCATGACAGTGAAATAGAGGAGGATGTGTCTGAAGATGAAGACCATCTTGAGGTCAATTCTGAGTCTGATGATTCTGATTATGAGCCAAATGAGGAAGCTACTATTCATATTCCTCCAAGCAAGGCATTTACATCAAAAAAATGGTGAAATACAGTGGTCTTCTTCCCCAAATATGAGTCAGGCAAAACTGTCTGCAGAAAACATAATAAAGACAGTGCCAGGGCCCACTAGGATGGCAGTGACTCGTGTGACAGACATCAAGTCAGCTTTTGAGCTTATCATGTCCAACTCAATACAGAAAATAATACTTGAAATGAAAAATTTAGAAGGAAGGCGTGTTTTGGGGGACAAGTGGAAAGAGTTGGATAAAATGCATTTACATACATATTTGGGGGTCCTCATCCTGGCTGGGGTCTATAAATCAAAGGATGAATCAACAGCCAGTCTGTGGGATTCAGAGACAGGCAGGGCTATATTTCGTGCCACAATGTCTCTGGAGACTTTTCACATTTTCTTCAGAGTAATCCGATTTGATAATCGAGAGACAAGGGCTGTCAGACGGGAGAGAGACAAGTGTAGGACAAGCGGGTAGAGCAACTTCCTCTACTCTATAACCCAGGCCCTAATGTCACAGTGGATGAAAGGCTAGTGGCATTCAGAGGTCGCTGCCCATTTAGACAATATATGCCTTCCAAACCAGCCAAATACGACATAAAAATCTGGGCAGCCTGTGATGCAAACACCAGCTATGCATTGAATATGCAGGTTTACACTGGAAAGCCGGTTGGAGGAGCCCCTGAGAAGAATCAGGGCACAAGGGTTGTGCTTGATATGGCACAAGGTCTCAGGGGGCACAACATAACCTGTGACAATTTTTTCACAAGCTACAACTTGGGTCAGGAGCTTCTAAAGAGAAAGCTCACAATGGTTGGAACAGTCCGAAAGAACAGGGCTGAACTCCCTGCTGAGCTGCTGGTAACCAAGAACAGGGCCCCTCAGTCTTCCATACTTGCCATATGTGTCTTAATTGCCCCAAAAAGGGGAAAAATGTTGTGCTCATGAACACTTTGCACAAAAAATGCTGAAATCAGCACACGAGAGGACCAGAAACCAGCTATGATCCTAGACTACAATGCCACCAAAGGGGGGGTGGACAACTTGGACAAAGTAACAGGGTCTTACAGCACCAAGCGAATGAGTGCATGCTGCCCACTGGTCATCTTTTACAACATGATTGATGTATCAGCCTACAACGCATTTGTCATTTGGACAGAGATCTTTCCTGAGTGGAACGTGTCAAAGCTGTACAAGAGGCACATCTTCCTTGAGGAGCTGGGGAAAGCACTTGTGGTACCACATATACAACGGAGGCAGCACATGCCAAGGACCCCACCTGCTGCAGCTACAGTGAGGGAGATCCAGGAGAGGACTTCACCTAGTACACCAGTGCATGAGGTGGTTGTGTGTGTCTTAGGATCAGCAAAAAAACATAATAATCATCTAGGTTGCTGCTGGGGGAAAAAGGAAGAGGAAGAGGTGCCAGGTCTGCAAGCCATCTGATGATGTCAAGACAAGCATGACCTGTGTAAAATGTGCAAGATTCATTTGTCCCTCATGTGCCGTGTAGATGCACACACATGCACCTTGTTCATTTCCACCAACTAATTTTTGTGTATTTTTGGTTCTAAACATTGCATAGTGTTTACTATCACAATATGACGACATGTCATTTGTGAGCTGTGAAGACTTACAGACACACATGCACACACTGTGTTCATATTGCTAATCTCTTATTTTGTTGTTTTGTTATTTTGCTCCTTTCTAGTTCAAAAACAGTGCTTAAATAAAGTTTACTTTCAATACATGTCCTCTTGAGTCATTTTTCTTGATTTTAAGTCAGCGGGTCAATTTGACCCAGAACAGAAGAGGTGTCATATGTTACTTTATCTACATCACTACATAAAAAGAAAAAAAATTAAAATTATAAAAAAAAATTAAATAATCAATGTCAAGTAAAACTATTGTGTTTTATATGTAGGTCTTTCCAATGTACATTAAAAAAGTTTTAAAAGACATTTTTATGAAAAACAAGTGAATTATCCTCATCGAACCATGATCTGTGAGAGGTAAAGAACACCATTACACCAAATCTTGACTGAAATAGTTAGTAATGGAGTTAATAATGAGATATAAACAATGTTTATTGGAATTTTTTGGTTTCTGACACTTTTGGATAATTAAACATGCCCTGGGTCAAACTGACCCAGGAACGTTATTGGTGTTCCTGAGAAACGAACATAACAGGAGGGTTAAGGAGCAAACTGCTTTGAACGGTTTATTTTTTTTGAGAGAATGGACTGCCCCCTTGTGGCCAAAACTGTGAAAGATCAATTTTCGTTTGGAGGTGGAACTTAATGCCTTAAGCAAAGGCCCTTGTCATTTTCGTTCCCTTTTCATGCACCCAGACGCTGTGGGGGAGGCAGTGGATGGAGAAGTGGGAGGAGGCGAGCATGAGCTAAAGCAAAGCCCGCTCATATTTGTCCCGAGTTAAAGGAGGGGCGCGCGGATTCTACGCTCTATTAATTCACTTAGGCCCCTTAACGCGGAGAAGGCGATGTAAGCGTGTTATTAGAGGAGTTATTTCAAATACCTTCAGAAAGCAATTAAACCACCGCCGGGATGAAACGAGACACGATTTTAATCTTCAAAGGGAATCCACAGCAGGCAGGAAATTAATTTAAAAATAATAAATTTAATTGGTGAGCGGATTAGACATGTTTTAATTCCTTGCTTTATTTTAGGATTTTACCGACCTTGTGCGTTTTAATAACAGTTCTAGTAGAACTGATTGGAAAACTTTTTTTCGCTCCAAAAGAGCTCTTGAAGAACAAAAAAGGGCTTAAAGCAAGAGTAAGAGTGAATCTCAAGGGGACCTAAATCACTGGGTGCTCTGCGTTTAGTCATAATGCCGTTTTAGGGCCTGTCTAACTCATAATTGAAGAGTCCGCCAAAAAGCGTTAATCGAAAACCAACGCGATTCGGATAAAATCCAGTGGCAGTTATTTTATAATGATCAGCGAAATATTTAGCGGTGGGTAAACACCCCGATTCCAAATAAATTACTTTATCCTGCTTATTAATGATAAAAACTATGCAGTATAATAGATCCATCTAGTGGAATTTAGCTCAAACAGATCGATTCTCTCTCTCTCCCTCTCCCCTCGCTCTCTCTCTCTATCCCTCTCTCTCTCTCTCTCTCTCCCTCGCACACACAAACACGCACACACAAACACACACACAACTAAACCACACCACTCACATACCTCTGTCATCCTCTCTCTCCACCTTTCTTTTACTCTCTCCTTTCTCACTCTTTCTCTCTGTAACTCTCTCTTTCTCTCACTCTCTCTCTCACTCATACACACAACCAAACCCCACTACTCACACATACCTCTGTTATTCTCTCTCCCTCTCTCTCATTTAGTATCTTCTTTCTCACTCTTTCTCTCTGTAACATACTCTCTCTCTCTCTCTCTCTCTCTCACACACACACACACACACACGCACAACTAAACTATACCATTCACATACTCCTTTTATTCTCTCTCCCTCTCTCAATTACTCTCTCTCCCTCTCTCTCCCTCCCTCCCTCCCTCCCTGTCTGCTCTCCCTCTCCCTCTTCTCTCTCATTCATCAGTTCACATTCCGTGGAGATAAAGAGGTTGAATCTACAGGCCTGACACGTCTCTCTTCTCTCCTGCTCTCTTCCTCACGCGCTCCCGATTCTCAGCACCATTATAGTCGGAACCAGTCCGCGTCCGCGCGCCATTGTGCACCGCATAGTGGGCACATCGAGTGCATGTGCGCGCGCGTGCGTGCCCTTGAGACAGTGTTGACGAGGGGAGCTTTGTGCCCAAAACTGAACCAACAAATCAATAAAACAGACTGACTTTTTTCATTAGGCCTTACTTTCTCTTATGCACCCCATTCTTTTGGTTTCAGACTGCGATAAAGGAAGCAATCTCGGTGAGGGAAATGGCAGAAAGGCACTTCCAGCTGAGATGAACATTTTTTTCTCTCTGTCTTATTCTGAACACAGTAAAGAAATATCACCTTGAGCTGCAGTTTGCAGAAATGCTCGCTCGCTTTCAATTAACTTCACTGACGCCTCCTCGTTCCTGCCAGCACAGTCCCTGCATATTCATCGATCATTTGACAGTTATTGGTAAAAGCCAGAAAGGCAGCTTTTTTGTTTCCGACTCAAAGTAATTTTGAAAAATGTCACCTTGAGGCATTAACCTGCCCACGACCATGAAAAACTGCGCGTCTGAGGGAGGGTTCGTGCATGGAAACAGAAGAAGAAGCTCCACCATTCCCACCCCGACCCCCCACGCACCCCCACCCGACGCGCACACACGCGAGCGCGCGCGCTCAGAAAGAAGCGCTCATTAGTTTTCAATCAAGTTCATCGATGTCGTCTCTTGTCTCACTCTTGACAGCACATTCACCGAATTTTTATCGATCATCTGACAGAGCTGTTAAGGCGGTTGGACGGCAGCGAATTAATATTACTGATCCTCCAAATTTACCTGAAGGTGTGACCTCACCAGGTTTCTGATTCAACCCAGAAAACAATACATCGTTCATGAAAGTGTCGTTTGTCCTTACAAAAAAGACGAACAAAGTCCCTAAACTAACAGATCTGTTACCATTTCTTAACTCACTGCTCGTCTACACTATGGGGAGAGCTGGGTTTCTGGGGCACAATGTCAGAGTCGAGTGTTTATTCCCGTTTAAAGGGCAGTGCTCTCCAAAACCTTACACAGTTCTTTATAACTTAACATGCTTCCCAATATGACTCCACACAGCGTCCCATGTGACTTAACATACTGTCCAACGACATCTAAGATACTGTCCCATTAAACTTTACACGTTCTCCTATATAACACGCTGTTTCTGACCACCCAACACACTCATACTCAACACACTCATCTCATATGACCTAACACCCTCAGCACACTTCAAAACTTAACACACCACGCTATAAAACACATCATACTGTCTCAACACACTACCCCATAAAGCACACACCTCACATTGCCCCATAATAGTCAATACACCATTCTAAAACATCTACCTCTACGCCCCACATGACCTAGGGTATCGTTCACCGTTATCCTGATATGACCCACGCGTGGAATACTGCTTTACCTCGTTAGGCGTCGTGGCTCCTTTGTTCGCTGTTCCTCCGTGGCTCTTCGCCGCGTTATTCCTCGCGTCTCCGGGGCTGCACGGCTTCAGGAACATGAAGTCGCCCTTAGCCGATTCTGGGTTCAGACACACTTTGTAGCAGTACGGTTGCGGTGCGGCTCCGGGTCCAGTTCCCCCGGCGCCGCTGTTCACCTCCACGCAGCCAGTCGGAACTTTCGCCCCGGTGGAGAGATGCACGTTTAGGTTCGACTTCTTGAGCACGTCGGCGGGAGGAGGCTCGTCCTCGAAGGTGCAGCACGCGGCGGCGCCGCCGAGAGAGGAGAGCGTGTCCCCTCCGTCTTTGTAGCACTTGAAGCCGGCGAGCACGATGATGGCCACGAGGAAGATGAGCGAGACAGTGCTGAGTGACACGATGAGGTAGAGCGCGAGGCTTGACGGGGGTCGCGGGCCGCGCGACGGATCGCCGAGCTCGGAGGGAGACTCGGGCACGCTATCCACCACGGACAGCACGATGGAGGCGGTGGCCGAGAGCGGCGGCTGCCCGTTGTCCTTGACCAGGACGACGAGCCGCTGGCGCGCGGCGTCCTTGTCCACGAAGCGGCGGATGGTCCTGATCTCGCCGGTGTAGAGCGCCACGCTGAAAAGCCCCGGGTCCGTGGCGTGCAGCACCTGATAAGAGAGGCGCGAGTTCTGCCCTGCGTCTGCGTCCAGTGCCGTGATCTTCGCCGCCAGGTAGCCCGCGTCCACCGAACGCGGCACCACCTCCGTAGCCGCCGTGCCGTTGGTGGGGAGCGGCGACACGATGACCGGAGCGTTGTCGTTCTGGTCCAGTACGAACACGTTGACGGTCACGTTGGTGCTGAGCGGCGGGAAGCCGGCGTCCTGCGCGCGCACGCGGATCTGGAAGTTGCGCAGCCTCTCGTAGTCGAAGGAGCGCAGCGCGTACACGTTGCCGTTGTCTGAGTTGATGGAGACGTACGTGGACACGGGCATGCCCTGGATCTGCCCCTCCAGGATGGAGTAGGACAGGTACGCGTTCTGGTTCGAGTCGGGGTCGAAGGCGGTGACCGAGCAGATGGACGCGCCCGGCGCGTTGTTCTCGGTCACGTACACCGTATAGGATGGCTGCAGGAAGCGCGGTGCGTTGTCATTGATGTCGGCCACCTGCACGAGCAGAGTTTTGCTGGTAGAGAGCGGCGGCGAGCCCGAGTCGTGCGCCGTGAGCGTAATGTTGTACTCGGCCACCGATTCCCTGTCCAAAAGGTCACTGGTCACGAGAGTGTAGTAGTTCTTGAAGGAAGAGTGCAGCTGAAACGGCATGTTACCCGGTATCTGACAGTCCACGGCTCCGTTTTCGCCCGAGTCTCGGTCTGTCACGCTCACCACAGCGATCACGGTTCCCGGAGGCGCGTCCTCCTGCACGGGCGTCGAGACGGAGGTGAGGATGACCTCGGGCGCATTGTCGTTCACGTCCAGCACGTCCACGAGGACCTTGCAGTGCACGGCCACGGCGGACGGGCCCTTGTCCTTGGCTTGAACGTAGAGCTCGTGCACGGCGGACTTCTCGTAGTCCACGACCCCCTTCACGCGGATCTCCCCGGAGTGCGCGTCCACACTGAAGAGCTCGCGCACCCTAAGTGGCGCGTGGCCGCTGAACGAGTACACGATCTCGCCGTTCGCGCCCTCGTCCACATCCGTGGCGTTGAGCTTGAGTACGAGCGCCCCGCGCGGAGCGTTCTCCACGAGGCTCACGCGGTACACGGGTCGCTCGAAAACGGGCACGTTGTCGTTGGCGTCCAGCACGGTGACGGTGATCTGGGCCGTGCCCGAGCGCAGCGGCGAGCCCCCGTCTACGGCCGTCAGAACCATCTCGTGCGTCTTCTGCTGCTCTCGGTCTAGCGCGGACTCCAGCACAAGCTCGGCGAACTTGCTGCCGTCGTTGCGCGTCTGTATGTCCAGCGCGAAGTGCCGGTTCGCGCTCAGCAGGTATGAGCGCAGCGAGTTCGCGCCCACATCCAGGTCCTGCGCGCTCTCCAGTGGGAAGCGCGAGCCCGGCGCCGCCGACTCCGTGATCTCCAGGTTGAACTCGCTCCACGGGAAGCTCGGCGCGTTGTCGTTCACGTCCAGAACCTCCACCTCCACCCGGTAAAGCTCCAGCGGGCTTTCAATAACCACCTGCAAGTGCAAGAAGCACAGCGGGCTCTGCTCGCACAGCTCCTCGCGATCGATCTTCTCGTTGACGAACAGAATTCCGTTCTCCAGATTCACCTCCAGATATTGCTTCCTGGCGCCGGAGACGATCCGGAACCGCCTGGCCGACAGTTTGGCCACATCCAGACCCAAGTCCTCGGCAATGTTGCCCACGAACGCGCCATGCTCGAGCTCCTCGGGTATCGCGTAGCGGATCTGCGCGAGCGCGCGGTCCAGCGCGCACACGCACACAAGTAGGCAGAACAGTGACCCCGCTAACGTCCATCGACTCCTCTCGAGCCTCTGATCCATCTCCGTAAGGCAAAAACCTCAGTGACTTGAGAGGACCAGATCCATGATGAGCTCCGGGAGATATAATAATAATAATAATAATAATAATAATAATAATAATAATAATAATAATACTAATTGTTATTGTTATGTAAAACAAAGTTTCACAAACTGCGGCTAGAGGGGCATTTCTTGCCTGGAGATCCTATTAGAATAGAGACACAATATCCTTCAAAAAGTGAATTCATGTACTGAATGAACTAGGAGAGGTTCCTCACGCGCAGCTCCGCGGGTATGTGTATGTGTGTGTGTGAGGAGGCTGCGCTTTGGTTTTCAGGCGTATTAGGCATTTTGAGGAACAGAACGGGGGGAGAGGGAGGGGTCGGACTTCGAGTTTCTTATTGGAGGATGGCGACATAATTACTGTACGGACACGGTTAACCGTGTCAGTGCCGCGGTGGAGAGGGCAAGAGCAAAAACTTACATAT
>JBBPCZ010000136.1:4259651-4269979 GCA_037974445.1 Brycinus macrolepidotus | reverse complement strand
ATATGCCCATTATGTACTATATATAGGTGTATAAAATGAAGTACCTAGCCATGCAGTCTCCATTTACAAGCATTTGGGTCAATCTGAAGAGCTCAGTGACTCAGTGACTTCGAGCGTGGTACTGTGACAGGATGGCACCTTTGCAATAAGACGGTTCGTGAGATTTCATCCCTGTTGGATATTCCACGGTCAACTGTAAGTGGTATTATTAGGAAGTGGAAACGTTTAGGAGCAACAGCAACTCAGCCATGAAGCAGAAGACCACATAAAGTCACAGGCCAGGGTCAACAACTGCTGATGCGTAGAAGTCGTCAATGCTCTGCTGATTCCACAGCTAAAGAGTTCCAAACTTCCACTGGAATTAATGTAAGCACAAAAACTGTGCTATGTATTGGAATGCAATGTCATTAAAGTCCCTGCTGGTCAGTAGTCTCAATACTTTTGTCTATAGTGTGTGTGTGTGTGTGTGTGTGCGTGTGTGTGTGCGTGTGTGTGTGCGCGTGTGTGTGCGCGTGTGTGTGTGTGTGTGTGTGTGTGTAAGTTCTTTCTGCTCATAGTGTTTGCTTTCTTTTCTGTGTTTGTGTGCATGTGTGTTAGAGACTAGCAGAGGAAGATAGTGATAGTGAGATTCTGGACTGGTAAATCCAGAGAACAACTCCAGTTAGTCTCACTGATCACCTCTTCCTCAAGAAATTTAAGGACCCCATACCCATCCCTCCCCATCCTAACTTAAACCCATCCCACTCTATCCTAACCCAACCCATCCCTTTCCATCCTAACCTAATAATCTCACTCATCCTAAAAGAAATCTATCGATCCTAGCCCAAGTCTAACCCTTCCCATCCCACTGCATCCAAAACTAAATCTACCTGTCCCACTCTATCGAAACCTATCCTTACTCATTTCACTCCAGTCTGTCCTAACCCTACCTATCCCACTCATTGCTAACCAAACTCTACCCAGTGAACTCCATCTCTATTCATTCCACCCCATCCTAAAATAACTCTACCCATTTCACCTCATGCCAGCCTAACACTACTCATCCCATCTCATCCTAATTTAACCTGTCCTTACTCATACCAAACCATCCTAAGATGATCCTACACACCCCTACCCTAACCAAAGTAGGGTTTGTCCTGTCTTTTTTATGTATGTGTTGTCTTCTTATATAGTGTTTAGAAGTAGCATGTGAGATGCCAAAGCCAAATTTACCACATTGCGGGACAATAAAATGAATCTTGAAGTCACATTACACCTTCCTATTCTAATCCTACACATCCCACCTCGGACTAACCTGACCATACTCATGGCATCTCAACCTAATTCAACACTATTCATCCAACCACAACATATCCGAGCCTAGCTCAGTGCAAACTAGCCCAGGACAACTGAAGTCTGCCTGATCTAATACTACCTCTTACTGACAGCAGACTGGTCACACGCTCTCACACAGAACAGCAGAAAACAGTGTCTGAGAGAATGTGCTGGACCATGTGTAAATGTCTGTTTATGAGAGAGATGTATTCCCTTTGTTCACTGCAAATTTGATTTGTGCGCAAAAAACAGCGAAGAAGAATTTAATGTCTGTTATCAGATGAAGCAGTGGGGAGGAAGAAGAACATGTTTACTGTCTTTTTCATGAGAAAGAGCACATGTGAGAGAAGAAAAAGAGAACAATGAGAGTAGGAGGGACTCTGCTCAAGATCGAGAGATCAGCAATGATGAACCATCACACCACTGTGGGTTCAAAAACAGGAGACACACTGAGATGAAATTACTTTCTCTGGAGTTAGTGTCCCTGAACCCAGTCCTGTTTCTCATAAATACTGAAATAGTGTACAGCACCCCCCAAGGAATGGTAATCATACAGTTTTACTACCCACCTTTATTAGACACTGTACAAGCTCTACAAACTACAAACAATTCACACTAGCAAACAGGATTAACAGAGAGGATATTTCTGGCACAAAATGTTTTCTAGATGGTTGTATATTGATGAATGCACCAACACCACCTAAATGTTGGGCCTATCACTGAGAGATTGACAGTATGATCCCTGGCGATGCCTCAGCTGGGAGTCAAAGACAACAGGGTGGCTCAGTGCCAGTTCGTTTGGGCATCTGCTCTGTGGTGTAACAGAATTGGCAGTTAGCATTCTCCTTCAAGTATGTTGAGTTGTTTAATGATGTTACTTTAGCAACTGTTTGAAAATATGTAGTGGTTGGCTTTACAAGTCTCAGAGGACGCATATGCTAGACCTTACCCTCCCAGCTTCCTTTTCTTGTAAAGTTACCATGAGGTTTTGTTATGACAGTGATGATATGATTATGAGATGGATGGTTGGCCATAGATGTCTTCCTGCCAATCAAGCAGAGTGAGACTAATCATATATGTGTATTCAGCAGAAACTCTTCATAGGAAAATTTCTCCAAAAACATGAATGCAGTAAAAGCTAAAGAAAGCTCACGAGAGGTGGTAGAATGATCTGGTTTGTGATCACTATTAGCAATGTGAATAATTTTGATTGAAATATTCTTTTAGTTCTCATTCATTTTGGAGGCCTTTCCTCTTTACAAATATCAAAGAGGCCCAAGCACTAGCAGGATCAACACCAAATCAATGTACCCAGTGACCAGCTTTCTCCCCCAGGGTGCTCCCTTAGTCAAGTCCTAGGCTTTCCCAGAAGCAAGGCCTGGACACACGTCCAACCCAAACACACATCAATACGCAGTCACTCCACACTCTGGACTCAAACTGACGATCAGAGACCAACAGCTCTGGAGCACTTCCACATGAGAACAATCGCTGTGCACATTTCCCATTCCTGTGTGTCTGTGTGCCTCTGTGTGTGTGGGGGGGGGGGGGCAAGAAAGGGGGATGAGGGGTCGAAAAACAATTACGGTAAGAAATGACTAATACGTCACAGACATGCTGAAGTTTTTTTTCCCCTTCGATCACTCTCTTTCTTTTCTTTCTCATCTTTTTTCCCTCTAATCTTTCTTTCTTCTCAAAGTCACTGTGATTACAAACAAAAGCACTGACTTCTCTCCAGCAGGACGGATGATAATGGAGACACGTGAGGAAATCAAACACACACAAACACTCACATACTGATGAGAGTGAAGAGAGAGGATTAACACAATGTGTGTGGGGGTCTGCTCCTTGACTTCATATCTACTTGTTCAAACACAGCTGTTCTCATTTGGTAGCGAATACAATCAGAGGCAATCAGAGCATAAACAATGAGAATCGATAGATTCATAAATTACACACGTAAAATCACTCAGCACACCCTCGCACACAAAGAGATCACTGTTTGGAGGGGTGTACATAACTGCTGTTTAAGGGGAAGATAGCTGCAGTAATCGTAATTGTTTAGCGTGAGATGCACCATGGGTCAGCGTAATTGCACAAGTGGTAAATATTGAGTATTCCGGTTTGTAAGTAGAAACCTCAGGCTCAGTAATGAATAATAGTCATAATGGTTTTATTAGTTAGCATGGCAGAGTGGTGATAATTGTAGTTATAAAGTGTAGTCTGATTTGGATTTGTACACAGTGGAAAACACACACACACAGACACACACACATGCAGTACTGAATGTCATCATCAGCACTGACAGAGCCAAGTAATAATCACACCCAGATCACCTACAGACTAATGCCAAGAGACGACTACACACACAACATGTGTGTGTGTGTGTGCGTGTGTGTGTGTATGTGTGTGTGTGTGTGTGTGTGTAACACCCACCATACCTACCTACTTATGGTAAGAAAGGCCTACAAAGTGTGTGAGGAGTTGACCAAAGAGGAAGGTAGTAAACATGGAGTGTTTGTTTGTGTGTTGTAAAGATCTTTACTACCATCCTTGCTGTTTTGAGTAAAATAAATGTCTACTGTGTGTAAGAGGGGGCAAGGGAGAGGCAAAAAAAAAGAGGATTAGAGGGTCCGTTCTATAGGAGGGAGGGGGTGTGTTTTCATCCTTGCTTTTCTTTCTCTTTCTTTCTCTCTCTCTCTCTCTCTCTCTCTCTCTCTCTCTCTCTCTCCCCCTCTGTGTCATTCTCTCATTCCTCCCCTCCATTTTCCATTTTTATATGCAGCTCCAGATGTTGAAGCAGTGAAATATTAAATTACAGAAATTGGCTTGTTTCTGCACTTTGGTTATATCAAAAACAACCCTGCCCTCTCTCTTTCCTACATATGTGCACTTGCACATTCTCTCTCTCTCTTTCTCCCTCTCTCTGTTCAATCACACTATTTTAATAGATCACACTCAGGCTGTGTCTACACTTATAAAATATGGGTCTCAGAAAGGGTTCTTTATTTGGTGCTATAGAACAACCATTCTTAGTACAAACATCCTAGAAATGTAAATAAAAATGTAAAAAATGTTCTTGGAAGAAGAAATCTTTGAATTATTTAATGCTTCTTTACACTCTCTTATCTTATTTATAAACACGGTTCTTTAGAAAACTAAAATGGTTCTTCTATGGTTTTGCTTAAAGAGCCTTCTTTTTTAAGAATGCACACCTCTCTCTGAATACACCTCTATACTCTATGGATGGACTCTCATGGATGGACATAGTACCATTTGGCCTATAGATGTACATGGTACTTTTCTACCTTTCTTTGCTGTGCTCTATTTTAATGGATCGAATTCAGACTGTGGCTAGTTCTCTCTCACTCTCTGTGCAGTGTAGTGCCTGCATGTTCTGCACTCACTTCAGTCATAGCTTAATTCACTGTGATAGGTGAGAACCCTGTCTCCTCAAGGCTCCAGACATTTTTTGGCGAGCTACTCTGAAGCATTACAAAAGACGTTAGCTTATCCATAAATTAGGTACTGGCCACATCACCAGATTGTTAATTCACTTTGAGTTCCCTGTAACCAGGTGCAAAAACAAAAACAACAGGCTTAAAAACGCAGCCCTGCAGGACCCTGAGGTGCTCACTTACCCAAGTCTACTGGGAGATGACTCAAACCTCTGAACATTCACGCACGCATACACACACACACACACACACACACACACACACACACACACACACACACAAAACCTGAAAATAGAGATAAATACCCAACCATTGTTCTTAACATACTTTTCTCATTTGATCTTATTGTAGAGTTGCGGTAAGTACTTAGCAGAGTATGATGGTGTGTTGAACATGAGTATGCGTGAGTGTTTCTTGTCCTTGCGTCTGTGTGTTTATGTATCGGTGTGAAGTGAAGCATGGTGGGTTGCGTACATCTGTGTGCACAATGTATGTTTACGTACGTGCCTGTGTGTGGCTCCCATGCGCCGCATGTGTGCAGGCAGGTTTGCGATGTATACGCACCGACTGTGCTATGGATATGTTATGTGCATGAGTGTGAGTGTGTGTCAAAGAGTGTGAGGGCTTGCCTGCTCAGGGCATCGACTGAATTGTTTCCACATGTGTCTTAATGCAGAGTTCTGGGTGGGTAGGGTTGGGGGAGCATGGGTGTGTGTATGTGTGTGTGTGTTGGGGGGGTCAGGTTTCATTGCACCAAGCAGCACATCTGGGCCTCAAAATGCAAAGTTAAAGTTCCCACGACTACCAACGCACTTTTCATACACACACCACACACATTCTGCACATGGAAACGCATCAAAACACAGACACACACAAGCCCATGCACACAGTTTGAGTTTAAGCAAACAAGTGCCTTACGCCACACAAACACAAAGCCAATACAGGATTTTACGGCAGCATCAGTCAACAACATACCACATTTTCACCAGCCACACACACACAGCACACTCCCGCTCCCCTGGCACCGCTGTCCTCTGTGTCGTGGGCATACGGGCGTTTCACTGGCACAACACATGGAAGGAAAATCTGAATGTGTTCACTAATCACTCCTCCATTACACCCAGAGAGAGAGAGAGTGAGAGAGAGAGGGGGTGAGAGACAGAGAGATAAACAGTCAGAAATCTGTATGCTCTCCAAAGCTCCCAAATCTAATTTACACAACAAACAGAGAGAAAGGAGAGAAAGTGAAAAAAGAAAACGGAGGACAGCAGCGAGGGAGAGAAGGAGAAAAATGCTAATAGGCTCCAGTTGGGCATGTCTGGCCAGAGATTAAAGTAAGACAAAACAGAGAGAGAGAGTTGGAGGGTGTGGGATATGGAGCACTATATCGATAAATGGATGGATTGATAAAGAAGGACAAGCACTTAAAAAAAGGTTTATTTTAATATGGTTCTTGGCTTGAATGTACAGCATCCATTCAAAGATTGCTTACCCCACCCCCCAGAGAAGTTTTGTTATCTGTAATTTGTGATAGAGCAAAATTGTGGACTATCTCAGGGACCCAAGGGACCAATTTGAAACTTCTTTAAGGAACAAAAATGGCATCACGCTAAAGAAGTATCTTTATTTTAAAGAGCACAAACTCACAAGACAGGATCAGGTCATGCCTCATGTCTCCAGTTGTGATTTGCCATGTAGCGGAGAACTTATGGGCAACTGTTCTCTGCTGTTCTTTCTCCACCACCATCTCTCTCAGCTCCTCCCTCTCGGTCACTCTCCAACTCTCTTACTTTATGTCCCTCATCAGTCCACCTCGTCATTCTTTCAATTCTTTCTGTATCACTCCTTTGCTCTTCCGTCTGTCTGTAGTTATTCTTTTCATTTTCATTACCTATTACTTCCACCTTTTTCTCATCACTGTCCAGCACTTCATCGGGTCTGTTTTGAATCTCTCTCTCTCTCTCTGTCTGTACTGCTGGTGAGACAGGAAGACAAGAACATATCATCGCTATACACTGTAATACAAAACCTTGTATTTTCAAAAAAAAGAAAAAAAAAACAGGAAACTTTCCAGGAAAAGGAAAAACATCTTACCTTTCAATGTAAGTCAATGACACAGGCTAATTGGAAGCTGGAAAATGACTAAAATCAAGATATACATTTTTCCCCTGACTGTGACAATATAGTATGTATACTCTCTTATTAAAAAGAAAATAAAAATGTTTCTAAAAGGTTACTAAGTAGGACAGATAGTTCTACTAAAAACTTCCATTTGTACAGAACCTAATAAATATAACTCATAAATGAATATAAAGCTCCATGAGCAGAAAAATGATCATGGAGACAACTTTCTCATCTGTCCTCAATTACAGTGAAGTGTTGTACAGAACTGCGTCAGCTAGCCCTGGTCAGGTCTGTGAGGTCTCAAACAGATGATGTGAAACATTATCTTTGTATAATTTTCTTTCACCAATTCAAAATTATGTTTAGTAGCAGTCCTCAAAAATGAGAAAACGTTTTAAGCTTAAATGTTGAGCTGATAAAAACAAAGGTAAATATGTTTTCTGATCTTTCTGGGGCCTGGGGTTTACAAGACCACAACAATGAGCGTCCAAAAGTGGTTGTTCTATGGCATTGCTCCAAAGAACCATTTTCGGCAATTTTATTTTTAACAGGGCATGCCTATTCTTTAATTCCATTCTCAGATGCATTCTCAATCCACATTAAACTGAATTAAGCTGGCTGCAGACTTAAGGTTTTTGATGTTCCTGCTGGTGTGTTTATAGAATCTAACCTTTGAGTCAAACTGACAGATTCAAGTGTGCAGAGTCTCTTACTCTCTCTATGTCTGTCTCTCTCTGTCTCTCTCTCTCTCTCTCTCTCTCTCGCTCACACTCTCTGTGGAAACTTTGTGACATATTTTTTTTTCAACTGGGTCAGGATTTTTATTATTATTATTTTATTTCTTTTTATTAATATTTTTGAAAGTATTTCTGAAATGTCTGTCATCTGTGTAGACTGCATTTTTCTGTCTCTTCTGTTACTGAGGAATCTACTTAACAAACATTTAACGCACAATTCTCAATTTCACTTTTCATTTAGTCACAGCCTGAGGGCCCAGTCACAGATCCTGTTGTGTCTCTGAAAGGAAACCTGCTGATGACCCCTACAGATTACACACACCCACAGAATGGCCAAAAATATCCCACAGTAAAACCAGAAGGCGGAACATTCTCCCTCTCTCCCTTTCTCTCTCTCTCTCTCTCTCTCTCTCTCTCTCTCTCTCTCTCAAGCACCAATACAAACAATAGGCATTTTAGACACACTGCAAAGACCTAGACAAAACACATACATTCGTCCAAACACCACAGATACACATATGCACCACAAACAGGTACATTTCATATAGTATACTTGAATGCATTGACGCGTTTGTCCGGAAAGAACCCCCTTAAACTTTCATTTCTTTTTCCGTGCCAGTAAAAAACACAGTCTGATGGCACAAACAGAGAGGCTGAGAGAAGACCTGACTTAGCTGAAATTCTCCCTGCTCAGTTTCTAGTTTTCCACCAGCATCAGCTAAGCAGAGAGAGAGAGAGGAAAACGAGACTGACAGAGAGAGTGAGAGAGACAGAGAGAGATATGAAAAGGAGAGAAAAAATGTTGGAGAGGGAGAGAATATATGTGTGTATGTATACATAGCAAAAGGATGCTGGTCACAGAGCATTTATCCTTGATCAGTTTTGACCACGGCAGGTGGTCCATCTCTGGTGTTTGACCCTCAGCCAGATGGAGACAAGTGCAGAGCTCTGTGGCTCCTCTGGGTTTGGCGTGGAGCTCTGGGGTGCTGTGTGTTTGTGTGTATGTGAAGCAGCCCTGCTGCTCGCTCCTCTCAAATTGCCCGGGACAGTCACGATTACCCTGTGGCCAACCAAAGCATTTCCTGGGTTAGTGTGTGTGACGCGCGCCGCTTTGCTGTGGTGGCATGGGGTGTCATTAGCCGCTTGTTTTACTGCTACCCTAAAAGCGCCGTCAAGCCACATCCCTGACCCAGGGGAGCATTGCGGCAACGTTACACAGTGCAAAGGATACGTCTTTACAAAGCTGCCGCAATGCTGTTTTAGATGAGCTTGAGTGCTACTTTTGAGGGCAGATTTTTTTTCTTTGGCTCAAAGGTATTGCAGACTTTGTAAAAATAGCCAAATGTAGTAAAACATTCTGAGGCAGGCAGTTTATAAGTGCCTTAAGAATATTGTAAAAATGTGTGTAAAAGTGTGTGTAAATATCTTCCTCTAACAAAATAATGTTGTTACTGAAACACCTGGGCTGCAACTTTTCACTCTGCTGGATGCCACCTCCTCAGGTGGGGAGCTAAAAAAGGGGATTTTGTTTTTGTGAGGTATCTTTGTAAATGAATACAGAGATTAGGGCATAGAATCGTTATCAGTATATTATCTTTTGCAATGCTGATCTTGCTGATTGCACCAGTGGGCCTTGACTAAGACTGTCTTAACTGATGAATCAGCTGTAGGTCATTTTTAGATCATTTTTAGAAATTATTATCACCTGCTGCACTAACCAAAGTTATGCCTAAGCAGCTAAGTCTGATCTGCAAGTTCACTGGTATGTGACAAAGATAAAAGGGGAACCCTTAAGTCCTTCTAGGCCTTCATTGAAGGCCTAAAGATTTCTGGGAACTGAAAAACTGCAATATAACTTTCACTTTATTTATGGTGAGAAACAGTGTCAAATTATTGAAATGATCTTAGCAGTTTGCGCAGTTCACCAATAATATTGGTTATAACTAACTAGCTGGTGAAACTCGCAAGTGAATTCAGTTGTGTTGTCTGCTTAAGTCTCATTTGATAAAAAAACAGCTGACAAGGGAGGATTTAGGTGGAGAGCTCACACATCAGTGGTTCTCAAGCTTGGCCATCAAAAATACAATATGCGGCAATTAATATAAAATAGCTTGGGATTCTTTACCCCTTTCGACTCACCCCTGAAACTGGCCACAGCTCTTCACATTTGTTGCAAACACTTGCTACATTGCTAGCTCATCTAGTAACTTGTAGGATGTTTACTGGGAGAGGACTTAGTAACTTTACTACAGATTTACAAAGCGACACAGACATGCATGGGCACACACACACATACACACTTGTTGTTAACTGAAGTAAAGTACTGTATATCCCCTGACATCTAAACTAGGCATACTAAGTGCACTGTATTATAAGGAAATGGATGAGATGATGTAAATCAAAATAAAAAACAATAACTCTCCAAACTACTGGAACCCCTTTCACACTCATACTATAACAAGTGACTTAACCATGATTATACAAAAAAAAAAGGTGTGAGCACAACCTGTTGTAGAATACCCGGTATGAGTACACCACCCAGTACCGTTTCCTAAAAAATTATTGTGAGGGTTCACGTGTGTGAACAGAAGTCAGTTACTGGGAGAGTTGAGTAATGTCAGGGCTCCAGACAAAATAAAAACCTTAGGAGCCATTGGCTCCTAAACACACAATATTTGGGAGCCAAATTATTTTT
>JBBPCZ010000136.1:4224036-4254894 GCA_037974445.1 Brycinus macrolepidotus | reverse complement strand
GACTTTCATTCCATATATTCAGACTTCATTCCATATATTCGGAGTTTCATTCTATATATTCAGGCTTCATTCCATATATTCAGGCTTCATTCCATATATTCGGACTTTCATTCCATATATTCAGAGTTTCATTCCATATATTCAGAGTTTTCAGTGGTTATATATATTATTTTTTTCCTAAACTGCTTGCCATAATATATATGTGTGTGTGTGTGTGTACACATATACATATATACATACATACAAACATACACACACATATACACATAAAGTGTATAAATGAACAATACAATACAATAAGCAATCTAAATCTTATACACTACAAGTATTGGCAGCTAGATAAAGCCTTAAAATAAAATAAATTCTTTTTTTATTGCATATTCTCACATTGAAAAAATAGAAAAATTCTAACCTATAACTCAAGTAAGTTTATTTATTTATTTATTTATTAAATCCATCATTAAGAAATAATTATTTTTAACAAAATCACTGATGCCACAATTACTGGCACCCCTAACAATTCCTATAACATAAATGTATGTGAAGATTTTTTGTAATTTATACTTGTATTTTTTTAAGTTGATCAGAGTGTCTAGGAACTTTTAATTATTAATCCATGACGTCCTGTGTTTCTGGAGTATAAATGTGACTTGGCACAGAGATCCATTTCTCTTAGCCACTCTTCAAAATGGGAAAGATAAGAGAACAAGCCATTCAAGTAAGGCAGATGTGTGGTGATCTTAATAGGTCTGGAAATGGCTACAAGAAAATAGCTACTGGCCTAAACTTGCCCATATCCACAGTCAGAGCAATAATTAAAAAGTTTAAAACAACTGGAACTGTGACAAACAAGGCTGAATAAGGACCCAAGTTTAACCACACACAGTGAGGAGGATGGAAAGAAGGTAAAAAATTCTCCAAAGCTAACTGTTGGAGAACTGCAGCAAAGAGTGGCATCTTGGGGTCACCAAGTATTCATAACAACCATTAGACACTTTCTACATGCCAGCAGGTTGTTCGGGAGGCATGCCAGGAAAAAGCCCTTTCTGTCCTACAATCACAAACATAAACGTGTGGAGTTTGCTAAATGCTACTGGGACTTTGACTGGAACTGTGTGCTTTGGTCAGATGAGACTAAGATTGAGCTTTTTAGCAACAAACACTCCAGGTAGGTCTGGCGTAAAACAAAGGATGAATATGCGGAAAAGCACCTCATGCCTACTGTTAAGTATGGTGGAGGATCTGTGATGCTGTGGGCCTGTTTCTCTTCCAGTGGCCCTGGGAACCTTGTTAGGGTGCATCACATCAAAAAATCTGGTGGCCTCTGCCAGAAAACTGAAAATGGGTCATCACTGGGTCTCAGCAGGATAATGATCCAAAACATATGGCCAAATCAACATGGAAATCGTTCATGCAAAATCCTTGCTTGACTGAAAAGTCCTTCAGGAAGATTTAGCAGACTCTCGAGTGGTGGTGAACTATTCACTGCACAAATATGCCCTTCATGGAAGAGTCATTGGAAGAAAACTTTTTCTGCATCCTGACCACAAAACATTTAAACAAACTGATACATTTTTGGAAGAGGTCCTGTCGACTGATGCAGTTAAAGTTTTTTACCTGCAATGAGGAAAGATATATTTGGAGAAATTTCATGAAAGGAACCCCTCTCCCATGATTAAGTATGGGGTGGCTTGATCATGCCTTGCGTTGGAGCCTGTGGCATGGGGAATATTTCACTGGTAATGGGGAGAATAAATTCAATTAAATACCAGCAAATTCTGGGAGCAAACATCATACCATCCGTAAAAAAAAAACACTGAAGATCAAAAGATTATGGCTTCTACAGTGAATTGAAAAATTCTTATCCAGAGACCACTTTTGAAGTGCAAGGTATTGACTTTTCATCATCAGGAGAGGATGATGAGAATCAGAAAAGATATTTAAACTGCTTCAACAACTAAATATAAACATATACATTTTTTACCACCATTCTTTTTGGGACACAAGTTTTTAATTTTTCTGCAGAAATCAGCAGTGATATTGTTCCATGCATGTTGTACATTCTTCCAATGTTTAGTCTTAGACATTGGCTGCATTTTCTTCTTCTCATTATCCAAGTTAGTCCCAATTACAAATTTATTTTCATCAGTCCATAAAACTGAACTCCACAGTTTTGCTGTTTAGGTGAGTATTCTAGCTCTTTTGATTGTTGGAGACAGAGATTTCCTCAAAGATCTCAGTTTGACAATTGCAGGAGCTGATTGCATCACGTAGAGAACAACGCTTAAATATCCCCTACATGCCATGCAAAACATCATGTGAAACAAGACAATATCACCTAAAAAACTGCAATTAGATGTCACCCCTATTTGTATGTGGACGTTTTGGCACCTCTGGTCAAATTGTACATTTGTCACTTTGTACAGAGGAATGTGTTAACAAACCATCTGCTATAAGAATGTCTCTGTTCTTGTACCAGGTTCTATAAGACAAACAAAAATATGTTGTTTTTTTTTGGAAACAAAAAAAGGTGATTTGGTTTTAAATTCATGGACATTGCAGAAAGTACCCAATCCCACTGTGAAGTACAGTGGTAGATGTGTAATTGATGCAACAATTCTTTCGAAGATCATATCATCAGCTAATTAATAGGTCTTAAATCAATTAGTTTTGTAGTTATCTTCATCTAGCCAAGTTTGACTGCAACACTATCACCTTATTAGCCTCACAGACTCTCCCTGGTAAACCAAACTCCAAACACATCTACATCAAGAGTGATTTTCCATTTCCCATGTTATCCACCTTGCATTGTCTGTCCCTTTGGGCCATTAAGGTATTTCTCTTAATGATCTAGAACTTCACTTATGGATACTCCTTTCTCAGAACTGTCATGGCATACATTTTAATCACTATTCAATCTCAGTGTTGAATTCAGTGTTCTGCAGAGTTTATGCCATTCTGAGAGGGAACAAACAGACATGCACTTCCTCATTCTGTTAACTGAGCAGCCATTTACATCAATTCTCATGATACTCGTTAGGATTAGAGGAGCTCCCTTGGTATCCTGTTAGGAATTCCCAGCTCACAGATTTGCATCTACTCCACAATTCTGAATATAATAACTCAGAAAACTGAGTCATATAATAATTGAACTTTGTAAGAGAGGTCATGCCTTAAACTCCTCCATCCCTTACCTAGCTAACAGCAAGTGAATCCAACCTTCTGTTGCAAAGGATTAAAACCCTTGAAAACATGAAACCCATAAAAAACTGAGTGTCTTTTCTTTTCTTTAATTTACATTAACTCCATAAATTTGCAACTAAGTAACTGAATGTTTGGTCCACACTTGCAAAGTCTTTGGTGAGACAGGCAGCAGCTCTGCCGTGCCGTGGGTTCCCGGGCACTCAACACTTCAGCCCCGCTCACCTGTAGTTCCCAGTAGGTCTAGCACTTCAAATTTTCCTTATTCCTTGGCCTCTTCCAGTCACCCTGCAGTTGCACAAGTCATGAGGGTCAGTTTTTCTGTTGAAGACTTTCAGCATCTAGGCCAGTGATGTCCTACCTTCAAAAAGGCTCGGTAGGAAATAACAAAAACAGTACATTCAGTTAGAGAGTTACCTCCTATGTAGGGGCACTACGACAGGGTAAAGACTGTGGAAATGAAACCTACCTACCACTCTTCATCATTAATAGGCTGCTCAGAGTGACAGACAAAGCCATGCTGAAGGAGGGAAAGAGAGAAGAGAAAGGGGTGGAAGCTCCTGCTGAGCTGAGTTCACTTTTCTTCCATACTAGTGGCTGCAGACTTTCCAAGCATACAGTGATTTGGCCTCTGAATGGTTGGTCTGAGAAGCGGTTGCTTGCCCTTGTCTTCTGAAGTTCTGGTAACGTGTAGTCTACAGCAAAGTATAAACCATATTTTTGTTTGGGGTGCTCACAACAACCTAGTTCCACAGGCTCCTGGCTGTCCCTCAGCTGCTAGTCAGGCAAGATGTGATAATGATACAATAAGATAAACCTTTATTAGTCCCACAAGTGGGAAATTTGCATTGCTATGGCAGAAAGTGAGCAGTACAAAGGTAAGTTAATCCTACAGTTAATCCAAACTAAAATAGACACTGAGACTCGGTGTGTTGTTACTGAACAGAGTTTAAAGAGGCTAGCTAGTCATACTATATAATGAGCTAGTAGCCAATTCACAGAAAATAGCAGTTAGAATAACCTAGTTATCTTCTTAGTCTATAGCTTGCTTAATAAACAGTATTGTTCAGTTAAGGTGAGACACTACATGTATATATTTTTTAATGAAATTGTAGATGCCAGGGACTGCCAGTTGATTACTGACATTTTTTAAAGCATGTATTTGAAGTCTTGCCAACAATTGCATTCAGATTTGCGGTATTATTTGCATATTTAAAAAACTAAAACGCTTATTTCATTATGAAGACACATTGCATAGAAATAATTTTACAGCCCATATTAATTCTCATTATTTGATTTAATCATTATTTATCATTATTATTATTATCAGTAACCTAACTGTGAGTATCTGCTGACACTGAGCCTATACTGTTTTTCCCCCTTTCTTCAACAGCTAAGGTGTATACATTTACACTTTGAATTCTAAATGGCTCCCAACTTCCTGTGTAGTGCACTATGTAAGTTATAGAGTTTCTATGCCCATATAGTGCACAGTTTGTCCATTATGGAATTCTGCATTTATGGCTGAATTGCCAGTGGCTCTTTGTTAGACATATTATACAATATTTGGGTGCAGGAGCCTGTATTGTAATTACTACATAATGCACTATGTAGGGAATAAGGAGCCAAGTAAGACACAGCCCTGCTGCTCATCTGTGTTATTCGTGTCCCCATTTAAGTATCTGTCTTTACAGCATGTTGTGCAAAGATTAGTTGAAGCATTTAAGTGATAGTTCAGATTTTGGCTGATATCCAATCCAGTGATTTTGGCCTGTATCAGAGTGATACCAATACTGTATCAGATTGGCACTCCCCAAAATATTTTTTATATAAAGAAATTATCTATCACTTTTGGGTCATTTTCTAGAATATAATATAGAAAGTGTAAGTAACAATATGTAAAATACATTAAATCCAACGTTGAGCAATGTTTTAAGAAATTCTTGTATAAAATCCATCATTTTCCAGCCAAGATGGCAGCCCCTCTGGGTCAAACACTTTGGTATAGTGTAGTTTTCAGTCAACCTTCACACCAAACCTACCGACATGTGCATCAGAACAGCTAGTAAACCTGTCTATGACCACCAGATTCTCCTTCAGTGTCTTCACACAAACATCACTGGCATGTGTCATGCTGAGCCCAGCCCCCAACTAGGTTACTCCAATCACAAGTCTGTCATACTGATCCCAGCATACAGTCTGCTCATCAGACGTGCCAAGCCATTCCTGAAACAGACAAAAATCTGGCCCCCAGGTGTCATCTCTGCTCTTCAGGACTGCATTGAGCCCACTGACTGGAACATGTTTAGGGAGGCTGCAACATACAGCGGCTCTACCTACTACTTAAAGGAGTACACAGCATTAGTGACTCACTACATCAGCAAGTGCATCGATGATGTTACCATCTTCAGGACCATCACCACATGTCCCAACCAGAGATAGTGAATGACTCTGTTGGAGCTGACACTGCTGAGAACACGAGACACCACCTGTAGATCAGGTGATAAGGCTGCCCTGAGAACTGCAAGGGCAAACCTGTCCCGAGTCATCAGAGCAGCAAAGCACACACATGCTCAGAAAATCCACAGTCACTTCCATGACATGGTGCATGTGGCAGGGCATCCAGGCCATCACCAGCAACAGGACATCACCACTTTAGAGCCAACCTACAGAAGGCTGCCAGACCAGACAACATTCCTGATTGTGTGCTCAGAGGATGTGCAGACCAGCTGGCAGATGTTCTCACAGATATCTTCAATATCTCTCTGAGCACCACCGTCGTTCCAGTGTGCTTCAAAGCCACCACCATCATCGCCGTGCCAAAGAAGTCATCAGTGTCCTGCATCAATCCACCACCCTTTACCTGGCCCTTACCCATGTAAACAAAAAGGACACTTAGGTAAGAATGCTATTCATAAACACCATCATTCCACATGCATTTGGGTAGCTGAGACCGTTTGGCCTGAACACCTCCCTCTGTAACAAGATCCTGGACTTCCTGACAGGGAGATCTCAGTCAGACAGGATCTGGAACATCTCCAGAACCACCATGCTGAGCACCTGGGCCCCCCTGGGCTGTGTGCTCGACCCTCAGCAGGAACGATGAGGTGGTGTACAGAGAGGAGGTGTGATGGCCAGTGGACTGGTGCAGATCCATCAACCTGTCTCTGAATGTGATCAAAACAGGAGGGCACAACACGATCACTCTCTGCTGAATGGCTCCACAGTAGAGATCGCCCAGAACACCAGGTTCCTTGGTGTTCACATCGCGGAGAACCTCATGTGGACCCTCAATACCAGCTCCATTGCCAAGAAGGCCCAGCAGTGTCTCTACTGCCTGCAGGGACTGAAGAGAGCACCCCCCAAATCCCCCCGCACACCCCTCACACACCCTCTTCTCTTTCCTCCCATCTTGCAAAGGGCTCTGTGGCAGAACGGCAAACATTTTCTTCCCTATCAGACTCTTCAATCAGAACTGAAACATAACCTGTACCCGACCAACACACACACACACACACACACACAACACACCTGAACTAAACTTATTCCTATCCTAATATAGTTCAGATACTCAGTAAACTGTTCTGCCACTGTAAATACCCTGCATATTTATATATTGCACATTCTCTGTCCTGCTGGTGCTATTATTTGCACAATTATTAATTGCTGTTCTGCCTCTATTCTGCATTTTTGCTCACCTAATTCCGCTGCTAGAATACAATATCTGTCATAATATTGTAACCAATATTATGCAGTTAAAGTAATATTAAACTTTAACTGCACTAAATGTCTTGTCCTGTTGTTTTGTTGCTCTTGTGTTTTGCTGTACTCTCTCTTGCTCTCTTTGCACTCTGTGTATTGTGTCCTGTCTGCACTTATGCAGTCCTGTGGATACATGAAAACATGATTGTGATGAAGTATGGTGGAGCTAGGCTTTCAATATTATTTCTAACTACTGAAAAATACACTTAGACTGGAGTGGACATTATGACAATTTAAAGATTTAGGAAGAAAAAATATAGATGCAGAAATTAAAAATTTGATTGGTGGGACCGAAATCCTTATTCCTGCCTGTAATTTCTTAATTTGCTTTAATAACAAGACCAAATGATGCAACATTCAAGTTCCACTCAAATGATATCAATAGTAAAATTAGAGTGTCGGCTATTTGACCCCTTAGATGGCTGGTTTGCAAGTTGCAAACCACATTTGCAAACATGACACATTTTGTGTTCTAAAGCCTTGGAATAAACACTTGCTAGCATGCTCTGTTGGCAGCTCTGGCATTTGATTTAATTTTGTCCATTTCCCTAGAGCCTAAGGCCTCTGGCCTTTGTCTAACCCATTCATCTGGAGCACAATGCCTTCCTGCTGCTGCTGGGACTAAGACAGTGATGGACCAGAATTAAACAACATTTCCTTGAGAGAGAGAGAGAGAGAGAGAGAGAAAGAGTGAGAGAGAGAGAGAGAGAGAAAGAGTGAGAGAGAGACCAAATTCACCAGCGATGAGGGACACCTCCCAGCAACACATTCCAATACACACACATACTTTACTACAGGGTATGTTTGCTAACCCCTCACACACATTCTAACACACACATACACTCATTAGGAACTATCAGCACCTCACTTATCAACACTGTCAAGTCCACCAGCTGATAGAGAACTTCCACCCTTGGTCTCTCCTTCTGTCTCTCTCTTCCACCCTCTCTACCTCCTTCACTTCCACTATTTCTCTCTCTCTCTCTCACTCTCTCTCTCTCTCTCACTCTCTCTCTCTCTCTCTCTCTCTCTCTCTCTCTCTCTCTCTCTCTCTCTCTCTGTCTCTCTCTCTCTCTCGCTCTTGCTCTACATTATTCCAGAATATTGTCATTCCAGGTTTCTCTCACATCCCATGTCTTGGTACATTTCTTTGATTGGGTGGAATTCCAATGCCCCCCAGTATTCCAGAACTCTGTCACATTCCATATTTTTGTCACTTTCTAAAATTGCATCGTGTTCCAAGGGGCTGTCGACTTCCATATTTCTGTCACATTCTATATTTCTGTGGCTTCTAATAACCAGGTCTGATGGCAGCTCGGTGCATCTAAGCAGAAAAAACTCACAGTGACAGTGAAGAGGAGAGAGTGATGGAGGAGGTGTCATCAGATTCTCTTGCTCTTTCTCCCTGTTTTTTTCCACATGCTTTTTCCCCCACCTTTGTCCATATTTTTTAAGGGGTATAGTATGGAGCAGGTAAGCAAATTCAACATTGAGAGAACGATCCAGAAGGGAAGAAAGAGATAAAGGAAAAGAGAAGAAAGTATTTGTAAGTAAAAATCACCTCACTCTTTCTCACTCTTGCTCTCTCTCTCTAACTCTGCAACAGAACAAAAGGTTGGGGCCTGGCAGTGTGGGTGTCAGGTGATGTGTGACGGGGTTAAATTAAAGATGACATAATGAAGGGGCCACTGGTGGGGGTCTGCAGGAGCAGGGGGCCAGGCAGACTGGGCGAGCAAGGCTAGGCCACAGCATGTTGGGCAGTAGGGAGCTTGCCCGCAGCCCCTCCAGATGGTACACGTTAGCAGGCCATGCTAATGAAACGCAGACTGACGTCATGCCCCACACCCTCCCATTGTTATGCTGCTTAATTTGTTATAATATTTGCCATACAAACAAGGACTCTAGTAGGTGGTGGGGGTGGCTGAGAGAGAGGAAAAGAGAAAGTGGTAGTTTTTTTGGGGTTTAACTCCACTTTTCTCCACAGATGGAGGTGTATGGAGTAAGTATTAGCCCTAAAGCTGAAAGTTGAGGAAAGGATTGAGGTGCTTCTACCTCAGTGAGCGCCGGATCAGCAGACTTGCAGCCCACTCCACACGCAGCCAAGCCCAACTAATCGAGAGCTCAGCCTAAAGCCAGTCCAAGAATGCTGCTGCAAGCCTAGGGACTCATAGATCGTGCAGTGTGAAAAGGGGTTTAGGAGAGAGCAAGAAAGGGTAAGAAGGAAAATGCAGTGCAAGGAGGGAATTGGAACTGAGGCGCTGACTAAAAGTTCAGAGTGAAAAAGAGTGCCAGGGTTGACCAGTCTTGCATGTGTGCACACATAGACGCACAAACATCTTCTGTTCCTCAATGGCCCTGCCTATTCACCCCTTAACACAAGCTCTCTCATTCTCTTTTAGCAGCAGTTCCATTCATTCCCTTCTGTCCTCACCCTCTCCTCTCTGAACCAGGCCAAAGAATGCACTTTTGTTTTTCCAAAGACAAATGTACTGTAGCATTTAGTACCACCTGCAAAGCTGGCAAGAGAAAGAGAGAATGAAAGAGGGACCAAGGAGGAAGAGAGAGCGGAAAAGGGAGTGTATGTGGGGGGGGGGGGATGCAAGGTGCCATATACCAGGGAGGACAGGGAAGAAAAGAAATAATGGCCAAAAAGATGAACAAACAAAGATCAGAGAAAGAATGTTGGAGGCAGCAGAGAGTTTGAATGAGAGATGGAAAGTTGGAGAGCCTTTCTCATTCTCTCTCTCTGACAGAGTGATTGTAAGGTGCTTTATTGGCGTGAGTAATGAAAGAAGGTGTTGCCAGAGTAATTACATAGCACATTAAAGGCTTTCATAAACATTAGCGTTCCTCCTCTACCCAGTGGGATGGCTTACTCGCAAAAGACCTTAAAAAAAGAAAAGAAAAGAAAGAAATACAGCTAGATGGATAGATGAGCAGGAAGACAGGAGTGTGAGGAGACAGTTAGGGAGGAAGGAGAGTGGTTGGAGGAGGTAAAAGGGAGCTGTTGACTTCTAGTCACCGTTTGATTATGGAGCAGAGATCAAGGTGAAGCAGAAGAAGGGAAGAAGAAGATGGAGAGAGGGAGTGAAAAAAAAAAAAAAACACGACATCTAAGATTCCGAATCCAACAAAAACCACATCTGGTTCCCTCATCAAGACTGATCCAGTCCATGGAATGCAGAACGCACAGCCCTGACCTCATATTCTAAATATACATAGTCATACCATACATCTTACAGCGGCACATGCCCCGAACCTCCCAGTCCACGCCAATCTACCACCTACTGCCCGCATACATCAATCAGCCATAACATTAAAACCACCTGCCTAATATTGTGCCATCAAAACAGCTCTTACCAGGCATGGACTCCATAAGCCCTCTGAAGATGTGCCAGTCCTTCAAGTCCTGTAAATTGGAAAATTTGGAGGCCAAGTCAACACCTTGAACTCCTTATCATATTTCTAAAACCATTCCTAAACAATGTTTGCAGAGAGGCCACTGTCATTAGAGAATACCATTGTTATGAAGGGGTGTAGTTGGTCTGCAACAATGTTAAGGTATGTGGTACATATCAAAGTACCACATTTGACAGACCTTCATTCCTCACCTACCTCATTGAGCCTTGGGTGCACATGACCCTGTCGCTGGTTCTCCGGTTGTCCTTCCTTGGACCAATTTTGGTAGGTACTAACCACTGCATACCGGGAGCACCCCACTTTTTGACCTGCCGTTTTGGAGATGCTCTGAGCCAGTCATCTAGCAATCACAATTTGGCTTGTTTCATAGTCACTGGTACACGTTTTTTGTAGTCAGTTTGAGGGCTGGTTTGAAGCTGGTGGCTAATCTTAAACCAGTTTTTTAAATTCTTATAGAAAAAGAATCAGGTCTCGGACAGAGAAACTGATTCCAGAGTGGCACTGACACTTTGCTGGGTAAGAACCAAGAATGCTTTTGACAGGGGCTGGGGTTGGGATTGTCATGACCAACAAGACCAACTAAATCTTTGTGACCACCATTTCAAAATAACATAGTTAATGTAGCATCTAGTCCAACAAAGAAGAAAAAAACAGAGCTTCAGTATGGATGTGAAATCAAAGCAACAAATGTAGCCCGTGATTGTTGTTGTTTTGCTTGCTGTTACCATTACTGAGAAAGGAAATATGTATACACATATACAATGTTGTAATAACATAAATCTATGGTGCAGTTCTAGCCACATTGTAACTTCACCTGACAGCGGTTATAATGTTGTGGGTGATCGGTGTATACACATGCAATTCACACACTTGTCATAGCGCGGAATACTAAGGAAAACACAGGAAAGTACCCTCAGTCAGACTCCCAGTATCCAATAAAGGAATAACAATAAGGAAACATCTCTGTCACATCTATACTGATATGAGTGGAAGTGAAGACAGATCAGTGAGAGCCGTGGAGGTCCTCTGCTTTTGGTCCTTTTCCAGGTCTTGTGTGGGGTAGTCTGCAGAGATGGATAATATTGAGCAAAACAACTTTGCTTTATTTTTTCGTTACCCAGGTGCTGCAAAGGGTAAATTCCCCACTTTCAGCTGCTCCAGAGCAACACAGTGATGTCAGGTTGGTATTTCCGTCCATAACCTTTTTTTCAGAGGCTGACAGCTGTTCAAAAACAATACCTACTGCTAATTATGTCATTACACATTAATTCTTCTAGCCTAGTACAACTCTTTAGACTCCGGACACTGGCTCGGCCTTTGCCGTTCTGGTCTCTTCCACAGTGACCTAAATCTCCCCAACAAACCCAAACGTTTTGGTTGGTGTGCTGTACCTGTTAGTAATCGCTGGCAAGGTTTAAAGACGTTCTCCTTCATTTAGACAAGTTCATTTGGCTTGTCAGTGTTTTCTCTGAATGTTCTGAAGCCAGCTGCAAACATTAGCATTCTTTTGCTCTCAAAGGGCTGAGGAACGTCAGGCCACAGTGCCAGGGAACTTCAGAGTTGGTTTTAAGCCCATGTTCTACTTTTGAAGGCATATAGACCATAGGTTATATGGCAAGTGCATCAAAACTGAACTGGCCAAATGGTGTCCCTTATAGTCAAAACTTTTGGCAGGTGACTGGATAAAGTAATTTGGCCAAGAAGACACAGGCATGGTTGTGATTAAAACACTGAAATGAAACTCACATTTTGAATGCAGTCTCACTTGTCAGGAGATACAGTTTGTTTAACGGACAACAAACCAGCACTTCAGAACATGGTTTTGTCAACAGCTGATTGGATGCAAGACAACCTGGCAAACTCAGTTTCATGAACTATCAGAACGTAGTTACTGGCATTTCTGATGCCTCTGGGACTAAGCTGTTACCAATGGCTTTCAGCTCTGCTACACTACAGGCCTGAATTAATTGACTACACTTGGCACAATTCATCTCTTAAGTATGGACGGTTCCACATTAAATGTGGTGTTGGACATTCTTCCAGCTTATAGCAGCCAGGTGGAGTTGCCACATCAACGAAAGCTAATTGAAAGACCAACACCAAATGGTACTACTTAGTTTGAGTGGAGACAGATCACAGGAGAGAGAATACAAGCTGTCGCATGTCACTGATGGCTTTCGAAAACGCACATGCTGGAGTTATCACTTCTGTCCCTCTTTTTTTCTTTTCTTTTCTTTCTTTCTTATTTTACATAGACCGCACAGCACAAGTGAGAAAAGTAAAGTTATCCCTCATCCTGCGTATCCCTTGAGTCCATGAGACAGCTGTGACGGATTCCAAACATGAAGCAGAGCTCACTTGCTTTCCCGAGATTAATCTCAGATCGTGAGGTCCGGCACCCTGCCACCAGCATCGTCGCTAATAAAAACAATATTTCATCTCTTATCCTCTCTCTCTCTCTCTCCTCCTTCATCTCTGCATGGCAAACACACACACGCCATACACACACCAGAACACAAACGTCACTAATTAATTCCTGCCCTGTTCGCTGCACAGCTGTCCATGCTCATGGTACAAGTGGCTAACAGGTTCTCATTTCAAAGAGCAGTGCTGAACACATTCCGCTCGCCTCTTTCGCCAGGGCCCGTCATCAAAGACACTTAATAATGTGTCTCATACATTTACACATTGGGGGACGGTTTAAATTTGGGGGCTTACTGATAAAAGGGATTTCATTGCAGATAACGACTTTATGATGAGATGTGACGCGCTTCAACAGCCATTCTATCAAGTGCCTCTCCTAATAAGAACCATAAGACTGTGGTTCAGAACTATAATCACAAGACAGCCAGCCAACCAGGTCTGCATGCACACACACACACACACACACACAATCACACACAGAGGTTATTACTGAAACTAATGCCTAGTGCTGCCTATGTCTAAAAGTCTGTAGACACCTGCTCATCCAGTGTCCTATCTTTGTCTCACACTGACATCAATAACAGCCTCTAATCTTCTAGACAGGCTTTATTCAAGATGTTTAAACACTGCTTTGAGGATTTGATTGCATTCAGCCATAAGACCATTACTGAGGTCAGGTACTAATGTTGTATTAGTAGTTCTGAACCAAATTATCTCAGAGGTACTGGATAGTCCAGAGAATACTAAACCACTTCAGAGAATGCAGTTCCACTGCTGATCAGCCCAACACGGTAAGGCTTTATACTCATCTAGTTGATACGGTGAGCATGAAAGGTGACCATAGGCTAATGTGTGGCTACTTCAGAGCATGCCATTCTGTTGGTTGTTTTTCCATGGAGATTACACGAGCTGTGTGCTGAACTGAGCAACTGTATCAGCAATGGGCGCACCTTAAATTAACTGATTGTTTTAGGTGTCAGCATCCAGGTAAAGCCAGCCCTCAACTCCAGATGCAGACTCAAGATTCAACTCTGCAACCACTGAGCAACTGTGATAACCCAATACTACCACAGACCCCTCTGCAATAATGCATATTACCAGTAATTCCATGACGTCTTGAAATGAACCAATGAATCTGAATGCTTTCACAACACAAGGAACTGTGTGTATGGAGAAACACAAAAGCCCTTTTTAATCTCCTTAAGCTGTAGGCTTGTTACTCTCTTATTAATACTCAGATTAAGTAACTAAAATGTATAATTTGGGAAGTAATACGTAACTTCAGGTTATGCAGCAATAAGAGTGAGTAATAGTAACTTGGATCTACATGTGGGGTTTAAAGGACATTTGAAACATTCTCTCTTCTGTGTCTTCCATCTCTTTTTCACTGCGTGCTGACAGCATGGTCTGGTAGAGGAATAATACTCGCCACAAGCCACACGCATGCACCCAGGACCAGTGCGGCATGTCTGCAGCTGGCGGCCTGCACCCAGACTAAGGTCCTGTTAACACTGTGACCTTCACCTAAGCCCTACAGCAGGCCTGACATAACTAACGGCTCTAAACCACAGCAGGCCTCGGCTGTGCGTGTGTGCATCCTGTGTATGAGAAAGACAGCTTTGGGGGCCCTGCATCTCATACACACTCACATACACATGGCTGCAGCAGCCGCAGAGGCAACTCTTGGGTCTTTGTCTGGCTGGACCCATATTGACATGGGCTGATGGATGTTAATTGCGGGACAGAATGGCAGTATTGAACAGGCTTCAGAAAACGCCTGCAGAGCTGGACCTAAAGAGTGAGACGGAGCACGAGAGAGAGGGAGAGAGAGAGACAGCCAAATGCACAGCCAAGACAGACTCAACAACTGACACCTTTCACACCACTGCCCGTAGCAGAGCAAGCCATCTCAAACAAAGACAATACTGGTGTGTGTGTGTGTGTGTGTGTGTGTGTGTGAGAGAGAGAGAGAGAGAGTATGCGTGTAAAATGTCTCAGCCAAAGATCAATAGCCCAAAGCTGCAAAAGCAAAGACATGGGCAATCAATACTCTGGCCACAAGCGGTGTGAAAAGGCCAAAGGAGGGAGAGGGGAAAAAAAGACAAGAGGAGGAATTAAAGAGACAGAACAGAAAGAAGGAAAGAAAGAATGAATGAGAAATAGAATGGGGTCAAATGAAGCCATTTGACTAAAACGTCTATTGGGAAGGCACAAGAAGTACACCAGATGTGGGCTTGAACTTCTGAACCAAGTTATTGAATTTAGACTCAAATAAGTTGTGAATTGGTTGGCATTATGCCAAAGCACATTTGTAAACACTTCTTTTTGCTTGTGATGGGGAAAACAAGAGTATCATTTGAAAAGTGCTCAATCTCTTGTGAAAAGCAAAATGCTTTATAAAGCATTTGTCAGCTGTTCTACTGAGGGTTTCTAGGAGCATGTGAGTAACGTTTTCAGCGTGGTTCTAGTTTATCATAGTTAATGCCATTATATCTATGAATGTCATAATGGTAGAGAGGCCCTTGAAAGCTCACTGATTTCCCCCGTACACTTTCTGCTGTTTAAAATAAGGGAACAGTGTTGTTAAAAGAGACATATACTCTGAGCAAAAAGGGTACAGTATGTTAAATAGGTTCTTAGACTCATAAAAATGCACTCTTCAAAATATGAGTCCCAGAAAGAGTTATTGCGTGATGCCATAGAACCATTTTTGGCTCCCTAAAGGATCTTTCAGTGCATCGTTCTTGCAGTAACAGTTTTTGTATATGAGATGTGAGTGTGAAGAACCTTATGAAAGGTTAAGGAACTTTCACATAATGTAAAGGCTATTGAAAGAAGATTTAAGTTGATGAAGAATGTTTACATTATGTGAAGATTCTTTAAACCTTTAAAAGGTTATTCACACTCACACATCTCATTCCTAAAAAATGGTTCTTCGGGGAATTAAAATGGTTCTTCTGTGGCATCACAATAGAGCCTGTGGCACCATTTTCAGGAATGAAGAGGTGCTATACTTTTAAAAAGTTCTTTCAAGAACCATATGCAAGAGATATTTCATCATAGAGATGGACAATTTAACAAGGCAAAGCATTAAGTACTGAAGCATTCAATGGTTGTTTGAGCTCTTGTATTACCATTGACTTTTCCTAGGAACTGTTGAAGAATCTCTTTCTCACAGGAGTGAGCCAGTGTTTACTTAGAGGAAAGTTGCTAATGTGTCAGACGCAGGTTCTGTAGGTGCTGTAGGTGCTGTAGGATCAGGAGATATTAGCCATCTTATATTTTTTAAACTGGCTTTGTAGGTATTGATTGTGGTCAGCTGTTTCTCCCATGAAGGAGCCCCCTAGTGGTGATTTCAGGACTGTAATAAAGCATAGTGGACACCTGGAGTTTTGCCTGATGGATGCTGAAAGGACAGCGGGGCTCTGGTCCCTGAACGTCAGGTGGATTTATACTGGACCTTATTTGCCCCCTTTCTTTCTCCCTTCCCTGCCTCCCTCCCTTTCTCTCTTCCTCTAACAAACAACTTTCCTTCCAACGCCACATTCTTCTTAAGGTGGGAGAGGTCAGACAAGGAGCAGCCAGGTCACGGTGAGAACAGCTAAACGCCAGTGGATCGGAAAACAGCCATGGTGTGACTGGGCTTGAGTGTGTGTGTGTTGGGGGACCACTATTAGTGGCCCTGATGGACCACTATCAATAACTTGCTTTCTGAAAGACACACACAAACATAATTATCACTCTCTCGGAAACGAACCCACACACATAATAAGAGACACAGATACAGACAAAAAGTCATGTGTGTGAGAGTGTGAGAACGACAGAAGAAAGGGGGGTTTGGGAGAGAGGGAGGGAAAGAGGGAGAGTGTTGGCTTGGCTGACCGTCTGCGGTTCTGTCGCGGTAAGGGGTGTGTGTGTGGGGGGGTGAGGGGGTTAAAGCGGGCGTAGCTGCCGAATTCCCTGAGAAATGTTCCTTTTGGATCCGACCCTATGCTTACATACCTCCCTCTCTCGCTCTCAAACGAGCCGTCTCCACTCTCCCCTCTTCAACTCCTCACACTGCAGCGGAGAGGCGAGCAGGACTGCAGTCCTCCCACTGGAGGAAGCCCACTGTCTTTAAGGGCAATGGTGTGTGTGTGTGTGTGTGTGTGTGTCACATGAACGGAAAAGCAGGGCTCCCCAGAGCATCAAAGCGTCGCCCTGGTGCTGAGAGCAGAGAGAGAAACACGGGAAGCCCCAGTGGGTCAGAGGGAGAGAGAGAGAGAGAGAGAGAGAGAGAGTGACTGATCGTGCAATAAGTGCAAGTGTTTAAGAGAGACAGAGAGAGTGTCCCAGTGGCAGACTGATCCAATAAGTGCCAGTGTGTGTGAGGCAGAGAGAGAGAGAGAGAATAGGGGGTGGGGAAGGAGAGTGAATTGATCTACCGCTGTTCAGATCTTGTGTTGTGTGTGTGTGTTAAGGGGGGGGGGGGGGTTAGAGTGTGTGAGAGAGAGACAGAGAGTGTGAGAGAGAGAGAGAGAGAGAGAAAGAGAGAGAGGGAGAGAGAGAGAAAGGGAGAGAGAGAGAAAGAGAGTGAAAGAGAGGAAGAGAGAGAAAGGGAGAGAGAAAGATAGAGAGGGTGACAGAGAGAGTGTGTGAGAGGGAGAGAGAGAGGCAGAGAGAGGGAGACAGGGGGAGTGTGGGAGAGAGGGAGGGAAAGAGAGAGAAAGAGAGAGGGAGGGAGAGAGAGAGACAGAAAGAGTGTGTGAGAGAGAGAGACAGAGAGAGTGTGTGAGAGGGAGAGAGAGAAAGAGAGGGAGGGAGAGAGTTTCCCCAGAAGTAAGATTTGTGCTCTCGCCTCCTCATCAGCGCGCGCGCAGAGAGGACGGGCTGCAGGGGGAAGGCTGCTCTCACACCGCGCGCGCGGAGGACGGTCCTGCTCTTCTGTTTTCAGTCCTTCTCGCTTCTACCCCGTGAATGAAGGAGGGAGGAGAAGAGGGGGTGTCTCGGTGTGACGCTCCAGGCGCACGGACTGGCAGCTAAAGAGCACGCGCGCTAGAAGGAAAAAGAGAGATAGAGAAAAGAGGAGAGGGAAATATCTGACAGGGAGGAAGAGGGAAAGAGAGAGAGAGAGGAGGCTCCGAAGCTCCAACTTTCTGCTCTGGACTTCAGTTCGTGGCTTACAGAAGGAGGGAGCTGTAAACTTTCTCCATCTGAGGAAAAGAAGAAAAAAAGCACAACAATAATAAATCAAAAGCTCGGATTGCGCGCGCGCCCCCTCTACTTTCAAACACTTTCGCGCTGATGTCATCGCGCTGGCTTGTTGGCCGCTGTCGCGCCGGAGCTGCAGGAGAAACGCGGTGAACGCCGGGAAATCAGGTGCAGGGGAGCTGTGGGGTGGCCGGTGGTCCGTCACTGGGTCACAGCTGCTGCTCTCCTCCTCCTCCTGCTCCTTCTATCCAGTCCCCTCCTCAACCCCTCCACCGGACTCTCTCACCCGCGGTCATGCCCGCGCCCGTCGTCCTCCTCCCCTCCCCGGGGAGCGCAGGGGGGAACCAGCAGCAGCAGCCTTAAACTGGACCCGGGACGCGCGGGCGTCATATGGGACAGCCCTTGCAGGACGCACGGCTGTGAACGCGCAGCTCTACAGACAGACTTGAGCGGAGACCGGACACCCCGCACGTGGAGTATCACACCCTCCCCCCGCCCCCTTCTCCCCTTCTCCCCTCACCTTTATTCTCCCAGGAGAGCCTTAAACAGGACCTCAGACGCGTAGAGACTGAGCAGTTGGAGGGCGCGCGGCTGTAAATGCGCAGAGACTGTACTTTGGAGTAAAATAAAAGGGTCATTTTTTGGTTCACACAACTTCTGGCCAATCCTTCCACCCACTGCAGCCAGGCTTGGCCGGTGGTGGCGCGGGTCTCTTCGGGGCTTGAACTCCGCTTCACCTGTTCCCCACTCCCTGGAGAGCACAGCTGTTATGCCCTGACACCCCCCTCCCCACCACTAACCACCACCACGACCCAACCCCTCCTTTCCTCATCCCTCCTCCTCCTCCTCTTCCTCGCGCTCCCGCTGCCCCGCCCCTACCCGTTTACCGAGCGCAGCCGCCGTCCCGTTGCTCCCGGTGGCACAAACACACCGCACAGCGCGCTCCTCGCTCCTGCAGCCCAGCAGCAGCACGCGCGCGCGCAAACGATCCTCCTCCTTCTCCAGGGGAAGCAATGCGCGCCGCCGGGCGCCGGCGGGAGCCTCCGCTGACCTTGTGACCTTGTGGCCGTTCCCGTTCCCCGTTCCGTCCCGGCCGTTGGATCGGCACGTGAGCCTGTAAGCTGGAGAAGCTGCGCTGAACCCTTCTTCACCTCCTCCTCCTCCTCCTCCCTCCCTAGAAAACAAACAAACAAACAACCAAAAGGCGCACGGAGCGACCGGGACGCAGAGGCAGGGAGCAATGTGGTCCTTTCTCTCCACGCTGGCTGTCTTGTAAGTCATTAACGCTGTGAGTCATTACCTAATGCTGAATGGCTGTAAATGCGTGTTAAACACGAATGGTTTCCTAAGCTGTAATACTTCAAATATTTACTCTGTGTGAAAGAAAGAGAAAGGGAGGGAAAAAAACAGCAGTTTTTGTGGAATTGGCCGTTTTGCTACACGCTTCACTTGACCTGACTAACTGTAAGTCTTGCATACATAATGATGAGGTGACATCACCCACTCTGGGTTACCATGGCCACCGGTGTCAATCAGACGGGTGGCTCAGGTAAGAACAGCCGTCCAGCAAAAACAAAACTCCAGAGATGTGCCCCAGGAGCGTGCATGCCGGGTATCTTTATTTTCCCTTTCTTTTTTTGTCAGAACCCGTTTCTTTTGTGCATGCCGGTTATCTTCCTTCCCTCAACCTGCACGCGGGACAGAGGAGGAGAAACCGCTGACAACCTGCTCCACCCAGGACTTTCGTTACCGCCCTGGACCAGGAGGGAACAGCCGCCCGCCCTTTGCTTCTCTCCCTCTCTCCCCTGAGCCCCCAAATTATCTAATAATGTTCAAGGATGTCTGAGCTAACAGGCATGGAACTGGCACCTTATCTGCCGTCTGGGTAGAGAGAGAGCCAGCGAGACACTGGGCGAGAGCAGCAGACGTCTAGTGGAGCTCTCCAGCAGGAAACTGCTGCCACAGACAACACATCTCAGCTCAAACTGCCTTCTAGGATTCCCAGACAGTTGTGCACAATTAGCTTAGAGTTTCTAGAGCGCAGACTGAGGTCACTCTGCACAGATCAAGGCTGGGTGAAGTTGGACAGGGTTTTTTGTGAATGTGCATGTGTGCCTCTCTTGCAGTGCCAGTGTGCACAGTTTGTGTTTCTTGTGTAAACCAGCGGTTCTGGGTTACCACTGCCCTGCATTATTTTGTAATTTCCCTACTGTTAGGGCTTGTTCAGACAGGCAGCTCAAATCCAATTTGATTTGAGCAGGATAGATTTTCTGCAGCCTGATTGGCAAAAAGCCACACGAAAACTGACTTTTTCCATTCAGATTCAAGCTACATTCGGTAGTTTCAAATCCGATTCCGTCAGATTTCTGGACATTGACGTCTCAGATAAGATGCAGTGTGGTTTTTTTGTCATTTATGGGTGACAGTTCTTGACGTCAGAATATGCGACTACAAAGTTGGTGCTGAACATCACGTATTATAGCTTAGATATGGAGAACTGAAGATTTTACAGGCATTTAGTCAGCATATTTTGCTTGGTACACTGTAATTTTACAGTAACTTTCAGCAAAGGTTTGAAGGCCTGAATATTAATGGTAGAGGCTAGGCTTTTATCTGATGATCATCCTACTCTGATGTCATGTTTTAGTTGCTAAATAGTGCAATACGTTTGTAAAATGTAGCCCATTTGTTCTGTTAACTAGTTAAAATCATTAAGGAATGGTACATGGCTTTTATTTATTTAGTGTAGCTGTGTGTGTGTTTACTATGGCAACCAATGCGGCTATGCAAGTCCGACCATTCAAATCTGATTTGGTGTCTTGTAACCTGAAATCTGAAGTCTAAAAATCGCATTTAAGAAGCAAACAATGTCAACAAATCCTGACAAACCCAGTTCAGCTCTGGAAAGGGATGTTAATTAGGTGGTGACCTGAATCAATTTATAGAGCAGAGAAAACACTGAAATATGAATGGCAGGAATACTCCAGTACCAGAACTGGGAATCACTGGGCAAATGATACAGACCTTGCCACATGTGCACTACTCAGGCCCAATTCTACACAGCCTGAGAGAGGTGCAATAGAATCCATCCATTTCAACTGAACCCTTGTATTTCATCACTCTTGTCTCTCGCGTGTGCAATCCAGACCCAACTCCTTCCTTCAGGCCCTTGGCCTAGGCCTGCCTCGCAGATGTGAAAGGTGTACTGTGTAATGTGGCAGTAACAGTACATTGCAAGCTGATTAGCTGGCTCACGAGGCTGCCATATTGCCTCGACCCGAGATAGGTGGTAAAAATGTGTGTGAGGAGGCCTGGAAGAGAATGAACTGTGCTTGAAGGGCGCAGAACGAAGAGCGTTAGGGGTGATTTGGGATAGAACTCCACCTTGCCGAGCTTGACTCCACACACAAACGCCTTTAGGACAAATCCTGTCTCAGGTCTGATGATGTCACGCTGCCTTGCTTGTCTTGGCTCCCGACCACAGAACACTGTAGAGTAAGAGCTCCCAGCTACTCTTTCTCTCTCTCCTCTCCTCCCTCTCTCTTCTTTTCCCCTTTCCCTCTCTCTCTGGCTGACTGCAGGCTCAATGTGGTTTGGGAGGGATAGGGAGAATCCGAAGTTGCAGCCGAAAGGGTTTTTTTCCCCCAGTCTTCTTCTTCTTCTGCTTCTTCTTTTTCAGCGTTCTCCCTCATTCAGCGTAACAGTGTTGTTTGAACAGCTGAGAATTCTTACCGAGCTCAGAGCCGTTTTCACCTGCGCTGCCAGCGCTGGCAGGTACATGAAGCATATATACAACACAGCAGGCAGCCAGTGCTAATACGTCTGCGAGTAGTGCGCATAAATATGGAGATAGTATGCATGATTGCAATTATAATATGGATAACACCCTGTGCATAGCGGCCAGAAGTCGTTCAGTATGAAATATACTGTTTAATACTCGCCAACTGCGCCCTGTCAGGACTGCACAGGTGTTAAAATGAACAATGATGTACTTGGATGTATGCATTTGAATGCGTTATATATCATGGGTGTTAATGCAGAGGTACCCCTGAGGAGGCATGCACGAGCATGCATTACAGACTCTACAGCAAATGTGCAGGCATATATGGCAGCATCAGCAGATATACCCATAAATTACACTGTCCAGGGATGCAGTAGGTTTCCAACTTCTCAGATATGCACACATCAGGCTGAAAAAACTACTAGTACAATAACTAAGCTCACACATTAGTAGTATTGTTAAATGATTGTGGTGCATACACACTAACAAGGCACTTTTTTTTAGGTACATCTATCTTTTATCTACCCTAACTGTCCATTTTATTAGCTCCTCTGACCATATACTTTATAGTTCACAGTTACAGACTGTTGTCCATCTGTTTCTCTGCATCATTTGTAACCTCCCTGACCCCATTCACCAATGATCAGGACCTTTACAGGACCACCAATGAGAAGGTATTATTTAGATAATGGATCAGTTCTGCTGGGGTTTCAGTGCTGAAGTCTGATGGAGTTTCTCCTTGGCTGAGAATAGTTCACCAACCAAAACTATCTACCCAACAGCGTCTTATGTTTAGAAACCGACTGCAGATAAACGGTGCACTGTCAGATAAATTATCATCGATATCTGCAATGTGGACCAACAGGTTAGATGTGTCTGATAAAAGAGACAACAAGCAGACTGTGTTTAAAAACTCCAGCATATCAGCGTCACTGCTGTGCTCTGAATGATCCGCTGGAGTAGTTTGCCTAGATTTCCCACTTTAAATCACATGGAGTCAATAAACTGCAATTCAGCAGACAGTGTGCACATTTTGTATTACAGGGTACTGTGTCTAGATATGAAATTCCTGCTCTTGTGTAATGCATGCCAGTAGGTAACAGTTTCCCAGACAGCATGAATCGATGCACATGCAGTATGCATAGATGACTAGACAGCACCGATTGATTCATGACCTGTATGTACAGGTGTGCGCTTGGTATTGTAAACCAACCTGTTATTGTGCACAGGTGCTGGAATGGTCAGCATATGCAGGCGGTGCCTTCAAGCACTTGGCCGACACACTCCACTACCGATGTAGTCTGTGCCTACAGGTGTAGAACAGTCATACACAGGTGCACGCTAACCCGCAAGCAGTCTGTCAGCAAATACCACTGCTCGCCCCATATGCACTGACCCCAAGCTAGCGCATTCCCAGTGTGCACACATATTGAACCAGTCTGCTGGGATATCAACGAACTGTGCACAGCTATATGGTTAGAAGGTGTTCGTTCTGGGTCAGTTTGCAGGGGAAGACAGTGGGGAACTACAGAGACGACCACCCTGCAGGAAGGAAGATAGCCAGTAAGATATACAGAAACATACAGCCAGTACTGTTCAACTCCATTGGCAGCTTGCAGTTATACATGGCCAGTAAAGGTATTCCCAGAGACACAGTCGGACTCCGAACACACATTGGGCCAGTATGGGACCGCGTGAGGACAGAATGAATCAGCTAGGTTTGTTATGGAAAGAGACGAGGTCAGTTCATTCAGACAATTTTCCAGCAGCACCATTCAAACATCTGAAGCATCTGTCTCCTTCTCTCCTGCTCCCCCAGTCTGGCTTCCTGGCTTCTGCATCCAAATAGCTCTGTCCTTTCTCTCTCTCTCTCTCTCTCTCTCTCTCTCTGTAGGGGAGTCCCAAGGTATGATTTATGAGTGAGAAGGATAATGAAAGAAATGGAGAGAGGGAAAGAGAAAGATCAACCAAGTAGATAGGAATTCGTGTTAGTTTCAATGAGGAATGAAGTTTGTTGAAAGGTCCGGTCATGAGGCAGCTGAAACACACCATGTTTATGTGTGTGGACAGTTATGTTTGTGGTTTGTGAGACTACCTAATAAGTGGCTGTCTTAAGTCACAATAAGCAACAAAATGGGGGTAAATTGGTACAACGGGGGGGGTCTGTAAACCCAGCATACTAGACCTTCAAAATACCTTCAAAAACCAAGTATGATTTTTATTCAGATCTTTGCAAAACTGCACTAAAACCAATTAAACATGGCTAAATATGCTCTTTGTAATGAAACTTGCAATTGGCGAGTGTTCTTTTAGTACAGGCAATACTGGTGCATCACTATGAGAGGATCAGCATATAGCGTCATAGTTTATCATAAAGTAAGGCCACAGACCGTTATTTAAACAGCTACATATTTGCCTAAAGTGTCTTAACAAAGGTCAGAATCCCACTGAGGCTGCTTAAATGCCTCAGTGTCATTGCTTTGTTAAGAAAAGTGCACCAACCAAAAATATCCAAGAAACAGTGTTCTGTGTCCAGAAACTGACCACTGATGAAGGACCAGAAGGTGAACAAGAACCCTGTGCACCATCAGATTAACTGTCATCACTAACTTTATATCTTCAAGGTGGACCAAAAATTAGGTTGGACACAGTGTTAAAAAACTCCAGCAGCACTGATTAGTGTGATACACTGTGTGCAGCACACACACACTAACATGCCACTACCATGTTAGTATCACTGGTGCGCTGAGAATGATCTTGCACTCAAATAATATCTGCTCACTGGGAGTCCTGACCCTTGGTAAACAGGGTAAAGGGGGGCTAACAAATGATGCAGAGAAACAGGTGGACTATAGTCCATACTGTAAACTACAGAGTGGTGCTGTATGATCAGTGGAGCTGATAAAATGGGCAATGGATGTGTTTGCAAGGTAGATGTACCTAATGAAGTGGCTCATCAATATGGATCTATGTTTCCACTTAACAAGCTATTCTTTTTGCAGTGTTCAAACCTCTAATGCTATAAAAGACCTTCTACAAATGTTCCATGTGGAATCATCTTCATATTAAAAGTATTTACGTTTTTTTTTCCAAATCCATTTCAGACCAAATAGGATTCTCTTCTTGGTCAGATGGAAGCACTTACAGTTAAATTGAATAATGGTCCATTTTTAAAAGTTACAGCACATTAAAAGTAGTGTAGTTGCTACAGAGTTACAGAATATTAAACATTACTGATATTCTAAGTAAGGAAGATATTTTAATAAGCTGGTACTCGTACAGTGTAATGAGTTGGTCTTGGTCACGGGATGTTGTGTTTTTAACTGGGGACCAGGACGGCCTCAGGCTAGCTACTGGAAGAGTTGGGTCCCTAGCTGAAGTGCAGCTAGACAGGGAAATGTGTGGTGTTTCTGATTGGTTTCTTACAGAATCCAGTTTGGTAAATGTTTATAGTACATGTGTGCTTCAGGGATTATCAAGGATCGATGTAAGGCAATATGGGTGGCATATTATTGCTGTGTTGTGTATCGTTTCACATGGAAAGCACCTGTGTGTGTATGATACATTTTATTTATGAGGAAACAGAGTGTGTAACTGTGCTTGTCATGATAAAGCTGATATACAGTACAAAAGGGGTGTCAGTGTGTGTTATATGTGTGTCCAGAAATGTTTGATGTGAAAAGAAGTGATTTGTGCTTGTGTGTATGTTCCTCATTACAGATGTATGGCGGGGAGTATGTGTGTTGAGCATCTGCGTGTGTGCCTTGCAGCAGCTGCCAGCTGCTGAGACACTCTCTGTCTCTCCCTTATTTTCCCCCTCTTCTTCTCTCTCTCTCTCTCTCTCCCCATCTCTCTCTCTCACTCTCTCCCCATGTCTCTCCCATATCTCTTCATGGCTAGGACAGTGTGGGGGAGTCTTCTGTTCCTCCTACCACCAGACAGGGAAACAAGAGAGAGGAAGGGAGAGAAAGAGAGAGGGATTTAAAAAAAAAAAACATAAGATGAGAAACACTCGTTCAATTCCTTTCATATCTCTCCCATTCTGCTCTTTTCTGGAACGGCTCCCTGTGTTTTTCCGACCGCTCTCCACGTCTCCATTGACCCCATGGAAGTGATGTAATAATGAGGTGTGAATTTTAGGATGTAAACAAGTAAGCGGCTCCAGCTGAATCATTCCGAATAAATCATAGACTACTGGCTTATCGCGATCGCACAAATATCATTAATATTGCTCCAAAGCCCCAGCCCAGTCACAATTCAAAGCAAATTGCATGGCCGCTCAGAGCGTAACTGACTAGGAATCTCCCACTGCTAACTGTCTGGTGCCCTATTACGTCAGCGATCAGTGACTGAATGCCTGGATATAAGTGTGAGAGAATGACTGGATTCCCACTGATGCAGGACTGCTGGAATTGTGAGGCTTCTTAAGGACGCCCAGCATTGACTTTACTGTCTGTCTCTCTTTCCCTTTCACTCTCTCACACATTTACACACATACTCAGCCGTGGAGAGGTCAGGAGGTCGCTGGTAGGGAGGAAAAGGCGGAAATGATGAGAGGAGTCCTTTGCTTGTTTCTCTGTCTCTCTTTATTTCTTTTTGCCGGCCTTGTCAGTTGGCTCCCCCTCTGTATCAGTGTTGACATCACACTAACCGCGCCACCCAGAGAGACAGAGACACAAAGAGAGGAAGACCTAGTCAGTGAGAGATGGAACGAGACAAGGGAAGGGAGAGAATCTCATTCTATAATGTTCTCATTCACACATTTGCCAAATGCTGGGTGTAGAAGGAGATAAAGGAAAGGGGAAAAGAATGTATGACGAAGAAGGATGAAGTAAAGGGGGGGGTGAGGGAGGAAAAAAAGAGGGAAGGCTTCCGATGACTTGTTTATGTGCAGTAAGTTGCCAGGCGCAGGCCAGTGGGATTATGGGATCAGCCTCAGGTTTTCCTCGCTTGGTGGGCAGACCAGCCACTTGAACAAGGCACACCCAACCTCTGGAACATGCGTACACACATCTCACTACAGAGCATGTGTGCGCAATCACAGCGATGTTTGCGCTCACAGCATGCACAACACACATCCCTGTTCACTCATATCATTGGCATATATACTCTGATACACTTCATTACACCACAACACACCCTTCTCATGCCTAACTGAAAGGGATCTCAGCAGGATCGAGCCTTGAAAGTTGATCAGGGATCCGTTTATTCCTGCTTTGCTCCATCCCACTGTTGGCCAGAACTTCAAAGTTGACTTTTAACTCTGTTAGGTTCATAACACACTATGCACCGTATGGATTAAAGTCACAGTGGTGGTTCTAGTATTGTGCATGCCACAATTAAGCAGTTTTAAGGCTTGAAGAACTACAGTTTAAAAATGAGGGCTGTCATAAATGAACAATTTTAGTTCCCTGAAGAACCATGCTTGTGAATGGGTGTGAAGAAACTTTTAATGTAATGTAAAGGTTCTTCACCAATGTAAGGGTTCTTCTGAGAACCTTAGCCATTATACGGGAGCTCTATAAACAATGTTCCTTCTTCTTTTAAGATCCACCCACTGAAATATTATTAAGAGAGCCAAAAAAGTGTTCTTCTTTGGCAGGGCTGCAGGTTTAGCAGGTGTGCTGCCAAACTGTACCGGACACTTTCCTTCAAGGAGCATCACGCAAAGCACCCTTTCTGACACGTTTACTTTGAAGAGTGTGGGACAGCAAAGACATATTTTGCACCCCAAATTTGCTTCTTTAGATTTGTACTGGAGCTACAAGACTAACATAGGTCAGACATAATGGAAGCTCATGGCCATCAGTTTTGCATTGTATGCTTAAATAATCACACTTGCTTCAAATTACAAAAGCTGATGCCTTGCAACCTGAAGCTGCTTACATGGTTTCTGAAGTAGTAAAAGCCATCTTAAAGCCTGAATTTTGTCTATGCTTTTGTCCTTTATAGATGTGGTACGGTGTGAGAAACATTATCAATGCCTCAAGAGTTCTATAGGAGAGCACAGAGACATTAGGTCCCTGAAGAGACCTAATGTCAGAGACCACTGGTGTTTCAATGCAAATAGGCTCGTGTGTACTTGTGCAGCTTGTTCCAGCTGAAGAAAAGCACATGGAGTTATTTGTGTCAAGCAAGCTATGATTAGTTGAGGTACATGCACTATGGCTTGGTTGCTGAAAAATATGGAATCTGTACTAGATAGATCAGCCTGTAAATGAGGAGTTTTCAGTACTCTGGGATGTCCCTGATGCAGACTGTCTATCCGAAGGAATGTTTTAGCAAAACATCTCATTTACACAATTGCCCCTTCCCTCTCTTTTTTATCCCCAAATGTAATTGATCAGTCAAAATCAGTCAAGTGCTTGGCATCCAAAATGGTTTCTTTAGCAACAAAGACAATGTAGCTAACAAGTAAATGCAGCTTAAATCCTCCAAATTAGCATCATGCAAACATTTTATGGCAATGTTATTTCTAAAAATCAACAAAAGTGCAGGGTTCATGATGGTTCCTACTACTGTTTTGTAGATAACAATTTGTTACAAAGTCTGAGAAACCATGAAAGCAAGCCCTATGCAAAATTCAAAAATGATGGATTACGTAAGGGATCGGCTATGTTAGAGAAGAAAGGGGAAAAATATTGTCAGTTTGATTCTTTGCTGAACTATTCTTTTATGGGGTTGATTAGACAATGTTTCTGTTGTCAAGGACTTTTTAAAACAAATACCAGCATCTGCAGAATGCTTTCAACATGCCTGCTTTCAACTATGTTTCTAATCTAGTTTGGACAGCTGTTGGACTTAGGCCAAGGCTTCCTTCATCAGGCATAGCTTCTGACATATCCCGCAAAAGCTCTTCTGATCATACACCCCAAGGGGAACCCAAGAGCACTGCTGGGGCATCATTAGGCTTGACTGAAGGGCTCCTGGCTTCTCACTTCACCTTCACAGACCTGCAGTGCTCTGTGGCTGTTCACTCTCAACACAGCACAAACGTTTCTCGCATGAACCACTATCCAAGTTTCCATGCAAATGCAAGCTATGCTTCAAATGTCAGCTTTTTCCTCTCCCAAAGTGAGGAGATTAAAGATGGCAGACAGAGAAGGAAAGAGAACAGGGCTCCGTCCAAAATCACAGCACACTCCCTTCCCTCCCACCCCCTCTCCTGCTTAGCAGAGATGAATAGGGAGATTATCACACATTCAACATTCTGACAGAATCAACATCCTGCTCGCCGGGAGGTAGAAAAGGAGTCGTAAGCTTATTGTTTATAACTTTTTGGCCCTCTTAAACTAGCCGAATGGTCCTGAGGAAGTATGACTACAAGGGGTTAGAGACTGGAGAGAGTTCAGAAACATCCCAAAGGCATTGTCATAAAAGAACTTCGTATAGTCATTTTAGGAGTCATTAGGGTGTTTCCTTCAAACCATCAAAGCCATTGACCTTCACGGTAAACTATGTTCATGACTGTGTTTGGGGAACTGGGCTCAGAGTAACTGGTGATGGAGCAATTGCACATTACCTGGACTGGTGGCTTGGCTAACTGTGCTACAATGGGAAAACATAAACAGATACAATGATGCAATCTTTCAAGACTCGAACTGAAGTACAGAGGCTTAGGAACTAGGTGGAGAGACTGTGGCTAAAAGAAGTTTGTAAGATTTGTTACTAGGCTAAAGTGATCGTTCCGTGAAAATCCAAATGTGTAATTTTCTCCTTAGTCCAAATGTAGTTGATTAGCTAAGACATGTTTGGTGTCAGAATTTTGTTCCTTTAGTTTTGCACAGGAGCTACACAACTGAAGTTGCTAACAAATAATGTAAGCACATAGCCCAACAATTAGTATCATAGAAACTACATGCTAAAAGAGGATTTTCCATTATTTTATTTTTTTTCAAACATTCTGCATAACCTAATTGTTGATGTGTAAACTAAGTCATTCAGAGTGTTTGATGTGAAATGGTTAATTGTATAGAAATGTAGAGATTTCTTTACATTGGTGGTAATAGAAATCAGGGGTCATATTGTCTACAATGCAAATTCTTTACTATCCAAGGTTACCAGTGAACCTGCACATGTTTTCTGAGTTTTTATATGCAATGCTGCTAATGGTAATATGGTGCCACATCTGGAAAAAAGTTTTCTTTGGGCACTACTTTCCCTTACATATGCACCCTTCATATATTCCTCTGCCATGAATTAATTAGAAAACAGGCTAAAAACCACCTCAATTTTGCAAAACAATATGTATTTTCTTATATTTGCATATTTGTAATCATTTCGTGTAACTCTGTGAGGTATTAAACCCTTCAAATGTCTGGTTCCCAGCAGCATCACTGTGAACAATTCTGATATGGTGTGTTTCTCTTAAACAGAGCTTTTCACATCAAACCACTCCGACTGACATTGATTAATGATTTGGAAAAAAAAGTTAAGTGATATTCTTTCATTAAAACCTCTCAGACAACAGACCATGCTGAAATGAAAAGAAGTAAACTTGCTTGCGTGGTTTCAGACACTGTATGAAAAAGTGTTGTCTTCAGAAAAAAAGGCAGATGTCATCATTCAGAGACTTGAAGGAATCAAATCACCTCTCTCTTCTCTCTTCATAGGTGTATCCAGATGATGCTGGTGATGTGCAATCCTCTACAGGTGAGTTATTGTGTGTGTGTTCTAATCAATTTTATTGCACAATTAACAATGAGCAACATACACAAAACTACCTTCGAGGGAACGGACGGGTACTTGGAGAGTGTTTAGGGATGTTGGCCAGGTGGAGAGAGATAATACACCTGTGCATATGCCCCTGTCCCTGTAGGCGTTCGGAGTTGATGGTGTGAACTTCAGTGTGCACGTGGAGAATCAGACTCGTGCACGAGATGCCATGAGCCGGAGACAGCCCCGAGTCTACCAGCTCTACAGCCGCACCAGCTGCAAACACGTCCAGGTGCTTGGCCGCAGGATCAGTGCCCGCGGAGAGGACGGGGACAAATTCGGTAACACCACACACACACACACACATATACATACACACATACACACACACATTTATATATACACATACACACACACACACATAC
>JBBPCZ010000136.1:4197368-4214138 GCA_037974445.1 Brycinus macrolepidotus | reverse complement strand
GAGAGAGAGAGAGAGAGAGAGAGAGAGAGAGAGAGAGAGAGAGAGAGAGAGAGAGAGAGAGAGAGAGAGAGAGCTCAGAAAACAATATATCCACTAGCCATTGAGCAGAAGAGACAGCTCTACAATGTCTAGCGCAAGCATACAATGGAGGACATGACAAGTCCAATTAAATAAAAAAGGGATAAAAACAGTAAGAAAAAAAGAAAAAAGCAGAAACAAGATGAGCTGCTTTAGAGAAGACAGGGACTCCACGCTGTCTCACATGCACAATGCTAGTCTCAGCTATGAGACGAGAACGAGACAAGGCCAGAGCAGACGGAGAAACCAAACTCAGTTCTGCCAGTTCAGAGCCGCCATCCTCCATAGCCTAAAGACAGGAGTGTGTCCCTGGTCCTGAGGAGAAGCCTGGAGCCAGGGAAAAAGAAACAGAGGGGCGGCACCCTTGTGCATCTTTACTCCATCTAGGCCATTCACTTCAACCTCCTTTGCAGGTTTGTCAAGAGTCTCTTTCTCTAACACTGCAATAAATTCATCCCTAATTCATTAGCATGTCCATCCAGCACTTCCGGGAATGAAGGTGGGAGAGTAAAATTGTCTTTTTGGAGTGTTTTGTGTGTACATAATTGTGGTTAGTGAAAACTTTGAGATTAAGGTTTTTCCTAGCATTATATTCTACAGATTTCTGAGCAATACTGTGGCAATAGATATTGTCTCAAGCTTACACACATTCTGAGTGTGTGCATGTGCGTGAATATAGAATTAATGCAATTTATAAATCAAAACTGTTAAACGTCTGTGCTACTTGGGTTATGTGTGCGTTTTTGCAAGAGAGACAGTGTTTCTGTTTTGGCTCAGAATGTTGGTGCATGTGCATGTTTTGAGGCAAAACTCGTCGACTGTTACTGGAGAAGTTTCTCATCAGACAGGAGAGATGAAAAAAAGGAGGCAATTCCCTGGACACCTTTCTGTGACAGACACAGCCAACAGCCAGTCAGCTCTCAGCTTTCCCAGGACACACTGGCACACAAAAGAGGCACCTAGAAGAGAGAAGAGATAGTGTCAAAACAGTCTGTGGAGATAAGTGTGTGTCTGCCTTATCTAGAACTGCAGGGTTAAGGGTGTGTATGTGCGCCTACCAGTTATCTGGTGCTTCTGGGGAAGAATGTCTGTCTCTGTGTGTGTGTGTGTGTGTGTGTGTGTGTGTGTGTGTGTGTGTGTGTGTGTGTGTGTGTCAGCAAAGACAGTGAAACTTTTTCCACTCTACAAATACATGATTTTGTGGGTCTGTACACAGAACAGTGCAGTATATTAATTAATATCAGCCAACAGGTTAAGCAAACCTGCTAATTATTATTTTTTGCAGACTACATTCTTTATCGTGGTTATTATGATGGTTCCAGCTCTCTCAAGCAGATGGAGAAAAGAAACATATCAGTAGGTTTTGTTGGTTCTTGTTTGGGAACAGGAACCAACAAAACATGTCATTTTGTGGTGCAAAATACTGATTTTTATTTATTTATGTATTTATTTATTTTAAAAACATTTCATACATACAGGAAAGTTTAATAGCAACTGGACAGATGTACATTTAAGAATCAAGCTGGTGTGTCTTCTACAACTTAAACATTCAAACATTCATTTTTCTGAAGGTGTACAGTTTAAAGAGAGGGGTAGACAGAGGGTAAGGCTTTGGGCTAATCCAATGTAAGTTTAGGATTTGAGAGATTTAGCTACAGTAATATCTGGGTTCACTCTTGGAACATACATGAATAATAAATATATATTTTGTACATTTGTGTCTACCTGCTATCTGGAGATATACGTATAGGTGCGTGAGGGCGATCGTCCCTCTGGCTGCCCATTAGGAGAGACATTCAGGAAATCCCATATAAGGATGGTGTCGTCATGGGAACTGCTTATGATCTGGAACTCATCAAACTGCAGACGGAACACACGCCCAGAATGCTCCTGCAAGGAGTAACCATGACAACACACACTTAGTACACACAGAAAGAGCACACATTCTCCATTGGAAGATCGCTGCGAGTTCATATAAACTGTACACTAGGTACAAGGCGGAAGGTGTTAACTGCTTAAAATTCTGACTGCAATGCTCCGAGTTATTCAACCAAACAAGCACCTCCATCTGCCATCAGTCAACTTATTTAGCTAGTGCCAAAGACATGACACATGCACACACAACACGCAAACACACTCACCACTAGTGTGCGCAGACACAGTGTGCTGGCTGGAGCTCGAGGGTCCAAAGCAGCTTGCAGGTCCCACACTTTTATCTTGCTAGAGAATGAATGAAAATGGTTGGCACACTGGTTAGCAGGGCCGTGGGTGTGAATGAGTTTCAGTGTTTGTTTTTGAACATTTTCAAGACAAAATTCTCCTTACTTTGCAGAAAAACTACAGGATAAAACAACAAAATGGTCATGACTTTGTAAAGCTCATTTTACAAATACTACATGTCTCAGTTTTTACAACTGAAAGGGCAAAAACATTTATTTTTGGTTATGGAGGTTAGGGTTAGGTTTATGCTTTAAAAAAGTTTACAGCAAATGGGAATACACTGAGACAGAAGAAGTGTCTCAGTAAGTGTTGGGCCACCATGAACCGCCAGAACATTTCAAAGTGCATAAATTCCACAGAATTTATTTTTCACAACTGGGCCTGCACATGCCACACAGCATGGTAGGATGTTGACTGCTGAATTGTCTAATGCAGCACATTTGTCTGGAAGCACCTGCATTTGGTTTGGTTTCCATTCATTCTAAAAGTTTAAATATTTAACTTTTTTTTACCACCATAACATTGTTCAAATTTATCAGCCTGTACTGCCATCCTAAAATATAACAGAGAAAGAATATTAAAGGCCCCCCGAGGGGCACTGACCAAGGTTTGGGAGATGACAAGTGAAGAAGTTGGAAATTGGAGCTAATGTCTTCTTCAGTTTGCGGTCTTGGGAAGAATACCTGAAAGTGTTTGTTATGTACCTGTACTACACGTGCAACTTCGTGAGATGAGGAGAATTAAATGTCTCTGGAACTCTGTGAGGTTAACATATAAAACTCTTACTCAGCAGTGCTTTAGCACCAGCTAGTTAGACATGAGGTGCAGATGGGCCTCGTCATGTGCACAACTAAATAAAACTTGTTTCCTGATTGTACACCATCTTCCTGGCCTGGTCTTCTAGTCTGCAGTATGAAAAATACCATCCGAATAATGGAGGTTTCACTGAGATATCTGTTCAGGTTTGCGGAGATTCAAGCTAGTTGTCAAGATCCAAGTCAATACTTAAGAACAAATTAACAGCTTTGTCTGATTGAAAAATAAATAAACAATTTTACATAGCTACACTGGTTTTGCAAGCTACGAGTGACCAGTGACACTCACTCTTGAGTGAGTTTTAGACATTTCTCTCACTAGAGACACTAAATATGCAAGTAAGTGTGAACGGCTGTAATGTGTATGAATGGCCAGTCAGCATTATGAATGAAAAGCATATGAATGAATGTTAACTAGCCTGGACCTGAATTTGTGTATGAAGTTTGTGGCCGTGTGTTCTTTTAAACGTGTTTAGCCTTGTGTTCATGGAAAACTGCACATTGCATTCATTATGGCTTGGACCACATGTGTGGGTAGGTGGGGGAGACCTTCCTTTCTGTATTGAACTTTTTTTTCTTCTGATGCTTTTTCTGTTGTCAACATTATTCTGTTTGCCCAGTGAAAACAGCCTGCCCATGTCAAGCATTCTTTCTTCCTGATGTTTTAAGGCTGCAGTTGTTTCTATCCTCACATCTCACTAGGCAAAACTAAATGAAACTGGCAGAAGCTGGGCCTGTGGGCTGTCTTGATGAAACACATGCAACTGGGAAAAGGAGAGTCATGTATAATACTACACCAGTGTGCAAACCAATTCTCCAACAAATGACAAGAAATGTGTTTTTTCACACTCACCAACTGAGAAACTGACACAGTCACAACCACTTTGGGTTGAAAAGTTGAAAAAGATGCTTTAATAACATTATTTTGATGTCACCTTAATTTTTAATTCTCATTTCTAAAGTTACTTTTTTCTGTTATTTTTTTGGCCCACTTACAACTGAAGTTTGAGGCTTGACATAATTACACTCTGGTCCAAAATGAGCCTGCTGGTAATGATGTGCAAACTCTTATGATGACAGACACTGCTGTGTAATTTTGATCAACATATTGATCAAAAAGGGGGGGGGGGGGTATTATACATAGGTCTACTAACTTTATTCAAGTATATTCAAGTGATATATTTTGCAGGCATGCTTTGTGTAATCCAGTTATGTGGAAGACGAAGGTCTACATGTGAGGGGGTTTATATGGCCTTGCTGGCAAGTCTGACTCGTTTGTCATTGACAAGTCTGACTCATTTGAGCTCCAATGTACTAACGTTACATAAAAAATGCTTCTGTGTTGGGTGTGTGTGTTTGTGTGTGTTGGATGGAAGGGAAACAATAATATCTTGACAGAATGATGCATGAGCCATTACTCGAAGCACGATTCAAGCAACCTTCTGCTTTACAGTGATGTTCAATCTGTCAGATATTCAGCCCCTCAACTCAACAGCAGTATGTCAGCACCAGAAGGCCTGGGTGTGAGCACAGTGTGTGTGTTACCCATCATATGCTCCACTGACGATCCTTTTGTTGTCAAATCGAATACAGCGAACAAGCTCCTCGTGACCCTCTAAGACACGCAGACATGCGCCACACTCAATGTCCCACAATCTGAGCAAATCCAGACAAAGAGAGGTGTCAAAAAAATACACACGCCTACCCCCCCCCCCCCCCACACACAGACACTCACACACACCCCCACCTCTCTCACATGTACACCCACCCACAACCACACACCGTATGGTGTTGTCTGAGGAGCCGCTGACCACCAGCCTGTCTCTGTACTGGAGGCAGGCGATCCCTCGCTTGTGTCCATTTAGTGTCCGCACAAACTCGCACGTACTGGTGCTCCACACCTAAAGCACACACACGGACACAAAGTGCCATCAGAACAGCAGTCCATCACAGTATGAAAGACGTATCACAGCACAATCAGTTAAATTATTATTATTATTTTTTTTTTTATTAGGCCCGCGACCACTTGTGAACTTATTGATAAATTCCACTTTGTTGATAATTATCATTTATCTTCTTTTTATATTCACACTCTGGGTCTGTGACCCCAATGGAGGAATCGAAAACCATCCTGAATGTGATCATAATACACCTGCAGTTTTATTTGAATTTTTTTGTGCCTATCATCTCTGTCTTATATATCGCATAAATATTAAAATGGTCACTGAAGGCTGCCCTCAATATCTATCACACTGAAGTGAAAAATGAAACATCAAATGGTTAACCCAAGCAAGGCTAGAGCGTAAACCAAAACAAACATATTTACATATAAACAAACAGTTACAAAAGACTATAAACCACGGTGTAACCACAGTCCTTTCTTTTGCAGTCATCTTTGGTATGGTCAACACCAGATGACAAATACCTATGAAGAAGTCTTAATGAAATAATAACCCTGATCACCCTAAGCAAAGTCATTTCATTTCAAGCAAGTACAAAATAACCTGGTGCTTGCTGAAACTTAAACAAAAATCGTGTGTTTGAGAAGTTGTTCCTAAAGCCAATTTCGGGATTGTTTTTAATTTCCTTTAATATTATTTGATTATACTCCAAACGTTTTGTTTTGTATATGTTTTATTTTCTGGTATCTAAAAAACCTGCATGATTAAAACAAGATAAAGAATTATAAACAAAAGTAGTTCTAGAATTCTACTCAAGTTGTCCACTATTTAGTGCCTTGAATTTACTCCAAATGTAAATCAAGTTAAAATAAAGTTAACAAACAAAAACTGTGGCAGGGAAAAAGGCATCCAAGTGTACTTGAGCCATGAGGAGCCAGGTGCTGCAAAATGGCCTTGGAGAGGGAATTTGGGGAATTTAGAACATCAACATTAAGATTCTCCCTTACTTTTATAGTCCTGTCTCCTGATGCAGAGACGATGTATTTGTCATCAAAATCAACAACATTCACAGCAGCCCGGTGTCCCACAAGCACGCGGCGGAGGCTGATATCAGTGGCAGAAGCCATGTCCCACACAGCAATGGAGCGGTCCTTAGAACATGTCACCATCAGTCCGTTACAGAAACGCAGGTGGAGAACTGCCTCATTATGATGGATCAGAGTATTCAAAACCTCACCAGAATTTGCATCCCATACCCTGAGAGTGTGAAAAGGGAGAGGAGAAGAGAGAGACAGAAAGAAAAAGTGGAACAAAAAGACAGACTTGTAATTTACAACTTATACCACTTATACAATAACAGTTACTTTAAGTGCTGCTGGTGTGTTTTTCAAAAGCATTAAAAGGGTTTGCTGATAAAGCAAGTTCCCGATTGATATTCATCCCGGCAGATGGCTGTTGGCTTGAGTCACAAAAAGAATCTGCTTCTCAACCAGCAACTACTCACTGATGATTATGTAACTAGTTTTACATGAGCTGAAACACACAGTCACACTCACGGAAGTGAAGACGAGTCTGAATTGCATTTTCATTACGGGTTAGACAGGGCAAACGTGGATAGAGCAAATTCTGTGTGCGTAAATTGTCGTTACTCAGTAATGTAAAGAGTGAAAAATGTCCATCAATGATGCACATTTAAATAAGGCCATTTCAAATCACAGATTAAAAAGAAATAAACTTCTGTACCTAAACATTGCTCTGTAAATAAATTTGTTTGACCACAAAAGTGGAAACTGAATTTGCGTTCAGTCACTGGAACAGGTGACAGCAAGTTAAACCATTGCTAGGAAAGTGTTTCTGCGAAGATTTCAGTGTGAGAAAGAGAGCACGGTGAATCAGAGAACAAAAAAGCCAGGAAGAGCAAGAGAAAGAGGTGTGCGTACTGCTAAGGATTCCTGACTGGTCAATACCGAAATATGGAGAAGCTCCTGGACAAACAGTGCTGCTTTCTGTATTTATGCAGCGTTAAAGCATTCTAAAATAGCTGGCATTTTCAAATGGTTGATGCTAGACTGGATCAGTGGGAGGGACAGGAAAGATGCTCTGCATATCACCACCAGACATTTGTAGCAATTGCTCTTTCCTTTGTTATATATACAGTGAACTTTTTCCTCAAAAAAGTAGTAATAAAATAATGGATGAATCTCTTCACATCTTTTCATGTGATGTCTTTAGTTTTGGCACTAAATTATGAAGAGCTGCATCAATAAGAGTATCAATAGGTATCTGTGTTGATACATAGTAACAGTATCAATATTGGTATCAGTAAAATCCTACCCATCCCTAATTACTCCAGTACTGCAATGCTGGTTTCCAGCACAGTGTGGTAATTACCTGATGAGTTAAAGAACAGTGCTTGAGAACAGGGAAGCAGGTAAATCAAACCTATGTTCACTTTCTCCCCCCCCACTAACCTATTTTAAGGCACATGGGTTGAAATTAAAGTAACAGGGTTCTAGACTCACATTAGAGTCAGGATATACTATTATCAATATATTTTTTTCTTTGGGTATGAGTGTTAAGCTAACACAGATTCACAGAAATCCACATACATTCCCTGATGTGATCCTCAAACCATTCTCTTCTTAAAATCTCATGTAACGGTTGCATATCATCATTCTGTGTACCTGACAGTGGAGTCTGAAGAGCCGGTGACTATGACTCTGTCATCATACTGCAGACACAGAACTGAACCAGTATGACCTGTCAGAATCTTGAGACATTCCAGAGTGTGCTTATCCCATATCTGAGAGGGAGGGGGAGTGAGGGAAAGAAAGAAAGTAGGAGGGAGAAATGTTTAGAAAGTTTAAATGAAGTACTACAAAGTTAATTTAGCATTAATAACCTCATCTCCTTAGATAATGCCTTGGATTTCAGATGTTCGTCCACAGAGACAACTTAGCAAACCTTGATGGAGTTGTCTCGGAGACCGCTGATGATCTTGTCGTCATCATACTGCAGGCAGTATACCCCTTTGCTGTTTTCTGACCTGCACTGGATTCTCTGCAAGTTGTGTCTACCACAGCGCCAGTTCGCCTCGATAGTCTACATAGAACAGGGAGAAAACAAAGCAGAGGGAAGGATATCGCTGTAATTACTAGCTCCTGTGTGTAAATAACTATTACACTGAAAATGACCCCAAATGACAGGCCAATGCAAATTCAAAGCTGTGAACCAAAGAATGAATGAACAAACACTCACCTCTATATCCTGTATAATTTTGGGGTAGAGAGAGTGGTAATACGAGTTGGGTGGGACTTCATTTGTGCGGTTTTTGAACAAGTATTTCTCCCTGAAGATGAACAGAAAATAAAACAAATATTCTTTGTTTATATCCTTTCTTGTTTGCAAAAAGATATTTCTTTTGCCCTCTAATCATAACTTACTATAGTCTTCAGGCAAGGTGGTTTTTGCTAATGCATTGGAAAGACATTAAAAATGTAATGATAGTCTTTGTTCATCTGGATATAGTCTTGTCTTCAGTGAAATTCCATTGTCTTTGAACAATTCACAAAAGGAAAAAGGACAAATACAAGTAAAAGCTGTCTCATCTTTGTGAATGCAGCAAAAGATGATCAAGGCTAGTGCTGCTCATGCTCACAAATCTCATGGGTCACCTGTAAGCTGCATCTGCCATTCAAAAGTTAACTCCGAAAGTTAATTAAAACGAAAACCTATTATGACCTTTTCCAAATATTTTGGTAGGATCGCTATTTCTAATGGAACCTTGGCTGCAGACAAGGAGAAGCTCCCAGGTTGTGATTAAACATTATGATTAATTAATGGCAATGGTTATGTTTCACTTACAAACAGGAGAAAATAAATCGTTTCTCACGTCTTCAAAGAGCTAAGGTAAAAGGGCTTAAGAAAACAAAAGATTTCTCCTTGGAAATCTTAGCTTCCTTCGTAGTAGTCGATTAGTGTTACAACCAAGTTCTAAAAGTTATCTGTGAAGCTACAAAATTAGTTATTTTGAGAACAAACAGTAGCAAGCATGAACAAGACCTGTTCCTAAAGCTCTAAAGACCTGCCACCCCTCTTTAACTTCAATCTACCAAGTCTCATCTAGCTGAGGGCTTAATAAGCCTATTGTTTCAGAGTCAAATGTCATCATAGGTTTGAAATTAAATTCTGCAGTAGAGTAGATCTCTAAAAAGGTCATGGCAGACTGAATTAATGTTCTCCCACAAACATCAGCTTTCTAATGTTTTAGAATATGATGCACACAATGAACCAACGAGAATAGGGGTAACATTCAAGAACACTGTACATAAGTGAAAATGTTCCAGACCAGTATGAATGGGGCAAGACATTCTAGAAACTTCCAGCAATCACATTCGGACATGACACACCAGCCCGACGTTTGGATTTGTTGGTGAACGTTGAGTTGCTCTGGCCTTAACTCTGGGGTACGGGGATGAGTATGAGACAGATGAGACAGTCCACACTAGATTCATCTATAATAATGATCATCAACTCTGCATGGTCTAATTACCTGCAGTTCTCACCTCAAAACCCTCAAAACGTCTCATTCAGCCAATCAAGTATTTCTGATTGTAATCATTGGTTTAACTGTGCGGTAGATATTTAGGAGCAGGGCTAGTAATCATTCAACAAGTATAAAATATTTCCTTCAAAAAGCGCCTTTTAATGTACATGTGAATGTGTGCACTCACCACTGATGTCTCTCAGACAGGCCTTTCCACAGTGGATCAGTGCGCACCATCCTCTCTATGAGTTTCTTCCAGAGCATTCCCTCCGAGATCACCCTCTGCCACTCCCGACAGACCAGTTCAGCCGAACACAGAGAACGCGCATCCAGGAATGACAAGATGTTCTCTGCTATGTGGTCCAGGCCCTGGGCTGAGGAGACACATAATGGGGGGAGGTTTAGAGGGGGTTTATTCAAATAATTATAATAACTGAACTTTAAAATACAAGATAAACTAAGATTTGTTTCTATTGTACATTCACCTATATGTTTCTGTTTGTTTATTACATGCATGAATCTAGAAATCAAATATTGCTTCATGAAAGGGACGCACTTTATTTCGAAACAGCATCACTTTTGAGTTCACAGAAATACAAGCCACTGGAATTAACATAAATATTGGGTGTATGTGACGATTATACTGCAGATGTGGATCTGGGTGTGTACCTGGCAGCAAGATTATGAAGTCTCTCTGCAACAGCAGTTTGAGATGAGGTGTTTACGTGTGTGTGTGTGTATGTGTGTGTGTTCATCGTGAAAGTGATATTATGAAGTCCTTTTGAGATGCTGGGTTTGAAGTAAGAAGGTTTGTACCTGGCAACGCGGTTATGAAGTCTCTCTGTAGCATGGGTTTGAGGTAAGAGTTGATGTGGCCGTGCTGGTAGTGGCACATGCGTGAGATAAGATGCTCCACAAATTCAACCTGGTCAGCCTCTGCCCACTGCTCGAACAACTGGATACACATCTCCTTCTCCTTGTCAAAGCTTGCCCGTGATGGACGTTTCCTCGATCCTGTCAGAGTACCGTTTCCAAACTGAACAGCAGGGGGCACACACGGGTCAGAAAGCTTGCAGTTTCACCACAGTCCATTTTATAGATAAATCAGTAACATGAGCAGTTAAAAAAAGGAAACGGAGGTCAGCATGTGGTTTTATGTCCTTGCGACTGGCAAATAGGTTATTCAAAAATCAGCTAAATACCTTGAAGGGTAACAAAATTATGGAAAATAATCTGACCAAAAATTTTTTGACAAAACTGCTGGTTCACTGATCTATTTGAAACAGTTCCTAAAGTGCACATTTTCTCAGCCACTCTCTACCCCATTCATCACTGGTCATTTTCTGACCACAGAACCACTGTTGACAAGATATTATCTGGGTGGTGGACCATTATCAACACAGCAGTGACACTCAGATAGCAGTGGGATTATAGAGTATGTTGCCTGAGTTTATCAGGCACAGCAGTGATTTTACACACTTCAGAATCACTGTTAGGTTGAGAACGACCCACTACTCAAAGGTTTTCAGTTGAGAGAGCTCTGTGGGTAGAAACTGTCCACAGATGAAGGGTTGGAGCCTGACTGGTTCTTCATCAATACACAGGGTTCATGGAAACAGGTGGCTTTTTGTCCTAAATACCAAGTTGTCGTTGCGTGCAGTTAAGCAACCAGCATGAACATACAGAGTAATAACACTCCTTCTTTCACACACAGACCTTAAATACTGTTGTCTTCTTTGGCGAGAGGTCATCAGTCAGATTCTGTGACTCCATAACGGTCAAGTTCTACAGAAAGAAAGAAAGGGCCAGAGGAGCTCTTTAGAAAAAGTGTGCGCTTGTGTATGTGTGTGTGTGTGTGTGTTTGTGTATGCGTATGCATACTTTTGTGTAAAAGAGAGGGTGAAAGGGTACAAACACAAGGGATGTATGACCAGAACAGCAGAGTCGGGAAAAAAACCAATAATGACAGGTGCAGGTTTATCACATACATTTGAGAGGGAAAACAAATAAATAAAAACAAACGGAGGAAAAAATAAAACAGCAAATGACTCCAGGCTATGATTTTTATATGCAAAATCTCAGAGCTTCATCTGACATCTCTTAGGAAATGTGTACTTAAGGGTGGGCAATATAGCATCACAGTATTTTTTTTTTTTTTTATGTGATGAAAAACTATTAATTAATTAAAACAAAAAACAAAAACACCCTAATAGACTGACATTTTATTTGTCACTATGCAGTTATAATACACTGGCTGTTGTTTGTAGTATATTTAACTGGTTTAATACCCATAAAATAATCATTTCACAACACTGTCCAGCCATAGATATACTTCTCCTCTTCCTCAGTAAAGAAACAGTCAGGCAAACATGGGTGAGCTGCTAAACCTGAAGAGCTTTCAGGAAGCTGTTAGTGCCTACACACTGAGTGGGAGTATGGTGCGCTGTGTGCTGTGCTTCTCACTGATTCTCTGCGTGCAAAATAATTAGAGTTGCCCACTCCAAAGTGATACACAGTCCGAACTCTCCATCTACCCGTCAGCTCACAATTCACACTGTACTATCGACCCTTAAAGGGAACGTGTTCCTTTGCTTAATCTTTGTGTACACACACGCACACAAACACACACAGGAGCTTCGACGCACAAAGCCAGATGCATGCTTGAAAAGTCAACATGTGCAAGTACAGGCACAAACGTACACACACACACTCAAACAAAAGACAAAGCGTACATGTACACACTTGAACTGATGAGAAAAGCAAACTGACATGATGACGATCATTCCACGTCAGATCTCAGGGGCTCAACACCACCCATATCAGATTCTAGTGCCACAGATTAACATGGGGTAAAATTTTGGTAATGGTATTACTTGTTTGTTTGTTTTTTTTTTGTAGAAGGCATTTGTGATGACCAATTCTAATCACTCTTTCCTTCATGTCCCTACCGTTCCTCACTTATCTAAGTTTCTGGTGTAAAGATTCAATTATAGCGCAGTTCTTTGGGAAACAACTGAATGCATCATGACTGCATCAATCCATTCAATATGGTACAATTCAGAATTACTTTTTCAGATTACAGAAATGTGATTGGATGTAGTAAAAGGTAAACAAGAAAAAAAACACTTAAATTTATGTTTATTTTTAAAAATAACTCACTAACTTTATTTAGACTTTTTCTCCAATTTACTAACAGTATTTCACCTGCGTCCCTATTGGACAGTGCTAAAAAGCTGGGAGGGTGATGGTGAAGACGTTCTTCCTGAGGAACCCGTGAAGTCACCACAGTTTTTTTTTCCCCCGTTGCTGCTCAACTGGACAGCTCAGACTTGGAGAAGAATGCTTTTGAAGAGTTGTAAGGGTAGGGGGCATTTCTGGCCAACAAACTACCAAATACTTCATTATATATTATATATGATAAACAGTTCTCACGTTCCATATTTAAAGCAATTATCTTCAGATCCATGTTTTATAACAAATAAGTGCATTTTTGCACCACTAAGAATAAGTAATCTCTCAAAATTCACTGCAATTTCATGAAGAAAAAAAATAATTGACATCACTTTGCACTCTCTGGTGTAACTGCCCCAGGACCTGCGGTGGCCAGCCTCATCTCCTCCAGTGACATGCAGTGACCCAAAAACAAAAGGGAGAAACACAAGCGCACTGTTGTTCAACTGTGCTGAGGATGATTAAAACAACCGAGCAGGCAAGGCTACTTCCAATGATCAATTAACCCAAGTGTGCATTTGGGTTTTTGTGCGTTTTTCATATTGGTACAAGGAAAAAAAGAGGGAAGAGGGGAAAAACAGTGGGACAGACACACACAGACATCCTCAAAACAGGAAAAGGTTGAACACTGAAGCAACAACTAGGCACTAAGGGGAAAAAAACCCTCATCCACACACACCAGCCTCCTCAACAGAGACAAGCTCCCTACTGAAATGGTGTAGGATAGATGTGATCTCATGCACATTAGAACAAGCAAGCTGGCCTACTCTGTAGAAATTACTACTACTACTACTACTAATAATAATAATAATAGATAATCAGAATAATAAAAGATAGTTTGAATAATAAAAGATAGTCAGAATAATATCTTAAAATGGAATTCAGCAAATTCTACTGAAATTACAATTTTGCAAAACCTTAAAACTGTCTAAGGAGCTTTATCTCATAACAGTATTCGAAATGTATCATAAACGCCTGCACATTTCTATTTGTTTTGAATTTAAGATCAATAGATTTCTTGCCCTTTGCATGTTATGTAGGCTTTTAATGGCCGTGGTGAAGAAAGACTGAAGCGAATGTAGGAGAGTGAGTGGGTTAGAGCACTTGCCGCTTTGATAAAGTGCTGCTGTTGGTTAAAGCTTGATTAGACCTTTAGATCTGCGACTGATGTGACTGCAGCTACTGGCCTGGAATCTTAAACATGACTGTGTTTCTACGACAATTCTCTTCATCTATAAATCTTTATCTCTACACTCACAGGCATTTTATTACTCTTACACACAAATGACTTGGGTTAAACCGGCCAAACCATTACGCTGATAAAGCAGGAACATCGTTCTTCAGGCTGAGCACAAGTCGTGGCAAAAATGTACTACTATAATACTTGATGACATTTCTACTGTATTTTGTTTGCTAAAAACTGGTCAACCTGAAATTAAAAGGGACTTATACCTTGTTGGTTCAAGACTCTGGTCATATTAAGCACAATTAAAGAGAAAAATCTGATTTACCCCATAATCTTTAAGTGTAGCGACTACACTGTCTTCTGAATTTTGATTATGTTACCATGCACCAGTGGAAAAGTAAAATAACTGAATTAACTGATTTACATCTCATGTAGACTTTTTTTTTAATGCAGCATGCCATTGGCAAGTGTCTTAGAAATACTTATGACACCCACAATGTGCTCAGAAAAGGGTACTGAGACATATTTTATTGAATTAGTGATAGCATATCACCATAATGCCCACTCTCACTGGACACCCTCCCCCATTTATGACTGGTTTTAGATTTCCTTGTGCCTAAGCTACAGCAGCAGCGAATGTGTGCGTGTGTGTGTGTGTATGTGTGACAATACTCAACACCAGGCATGTCTATGTGAGAGTTTTAAATATCTATGCTAAAACATAGGTGTGTTTATGCAGTTAGAATGCAAAATGTGTCAAAAAAGTACCTAGTGACAGGCCTAGCTGTGTAATACGGTGTGAAACACTGCTGACGTGGACCATAACTAACGTTGTTACTGGAGGTTTAATTCTCCAGCAGTCATTATGTTTCTGTTCATGACCTCTCTGTAATTATCTCCACCTCTTTTTCTCATACAGCGTGACTCTCACAGACAACACAGAACAACATAAAACACAGGAGAAGAGGGAGTGTTCAAGCAACAATGACAACTACAAAGATATCATGTTATATATTATGCAGAATAATCAGGAAATAAAATCTTCAGTTACTGGGATATAAGAGTGTAATGATTTCAATAGAGCATCAATAAATTGGAAAAAAGAATGTTCAAAACAGTTCAGTGAAATTTAAATCTGCGTCACTGATATACTGCTTTGTGTCTTCTGACTGAGTATATATTGAGTATTTTGCTGAAACCAAAGTCTTAATCTATTTTTGTGTTGTTTATAATTCAGGTGTGCTTTTATAATATCACTGTTTTGCAGAAAAACATCACAACCAAAAATCTGTGAGTATACGTATCGTTACACCCCTAGTGTGTTTGGATACAAGTCACACAAACAGGCCCGGGTCTGGCTTAAAATGACCATCCAAACCAGGCAGAGTGCGGGGGGTGAGGTGTATGAGAGTAGGGTGAGGGGTGGAGGGGGTGCAGGACAGAGACATAAACAATAGGCAGACGGGAAAACGAAGGGGCAAAGGGTGGGGGAGTAGAACCTTGTAGGCCAAAAAGTTTGGAGGGTGGTAGAGGGACCAGCAAAGGAGAGGAAAGGACAGTGAAAGAGAAGACTGAAATAAGATAAAAATAATAATAAAAAAAAAAAACAGAGGGAATATTAAAGAGGAGAGCAGAACCTGGTGGTTGTGGGCCCGGGAGGTGGGGAGGCTCTGCAGACACCTGAGAGCACACAGGCTCTCGGCTACCGAGGAACAACCCAGCCAGAGAGAGCGAGGCAAAGAGCACTGTGTGAGAGAGAGAGGGAGAGAAAGAAAGAGATAAAGAGAGAGAGAGTAAAAGAGTAAGAGAGGAAGAGAGAGAAACAGAGGGCGAAAGATTGAGAGAGAAAGAGAAGAAGTGAGGGAGGAAATGACCCATGAAAGAGGAAGTGTTGCGGGAAAAGAAAGCAAAAGGGTATTTAATATCAAAGGAGAATGAAGAGTTATAATGTTGGTGTGATTTATTAAAATGAGAAGATTAAGAATGAGTCAGTGAGAAAAAAGAATAAAAATGGAATAAAGTGACAGGAAGGGGACGTGAGAGAGTGAGGGGGAAAAAGAGGGGAGCAGAGTATAAGTGGGGGAAGTGAAGGAGGGGAAAAAACATTATTAGAGCAACATACAGTGAGCAAATACATACAAACACACACACATTCACCCACTCAACTGCAGACAGTGCCAGACACACACACACAAAACATTTAAGCGTTATGCCTATTCATTATCACGTGGGTGGGGCGTGGAAGAGGGCGTGATCAAATAAACGTCTAGATTTCGATAAGGACCACCCACTCCTCCTCAAAGAGTGCAAGGAATTGTTAGTGTCCGCATTAACATTAGCACAGCACGCATACACACGCACACAACCCCACCCAGAGTCAAAACACACAATTAGGCAGAACCGCCGTCAGTCACAAACATGTGTGTGCACGTTTGAGTAGGTGTATTTAGACTGGACAGCGGATCTGATGCACCGAAAAGGACAGGCATGGCGTGGCCTTGTCGGCTTATGACTTTTGGGACGAGTCTAAAGGAGTCAAACAGGTTATCAAGATGATTAGTTTGCATTAAAGAGTGTCCTGCCTGTTGGAGCAGCAGTGCAGAGTATTGTAACAGACGCAGTGTTACACATGGCATAGCTTGGTGGGGGTTGGGGAGGTGTTAGGCCATATGCTGAGGTTGGTCTCTAAAACAGGGCTGAGGATATCAAAGATGAAACAACAACATAACATACTCCTTCATAATGAACAAAATGTCTGGGAGCTAACCTTGAACTACTAGTGCACAGTGGGAA
>JBBPCZ010000136.1:4184574-4197256 GCA_037974445.1 Brycinus macrolepidotus | reverse complement strand
TATATACACACACACACACACATACATACACATACACACACACACACAACATTTGCTATAAAAACAAACACTTACACTATTAGGCATAACTTACTAACTTCTTGTTTTGGCCCACAATATTAGACATGGCAAGAAGTAAAATGAGTTTTTGTTGATGTGGTTCTCAGCATGTCAGTCTGCATTGTATAAGTTATCTTACATTACCAAAAATCACAAAAACATTAACATAAATAGTGAATCCCTTTTTAAAAGGCAGTGTAGTTTCAGTGAGCTGCCACGAAGCGATGCCAAAAGTACCAATATAACCACAAGAATAATTTATGGCTGGCATTAGACCATTAGACGGGAAAAAGCTGCAGAAACACAAATGCACTAGACTGTCAGTGGACAGAGTAGACTAATACAGCCCATCTGAGCTTCAGCATCAGCTAAAAACAGAATTATTCAGGATTTTACCTGCTGGAGCATCATCCTACTCAGCAGGACTGGTTAAATAAACAGAAAGCAAGGGACGAGCGAGAACAGCAAACACCGTTTGTGTGATTAATGTTATGGAGATTTATCCCCTCAAAGGTTCAGGAGAGGTAGCCGGACGTCTTGAGGAGCATCTAAGGAGGTAAAATTGATAGGAGCTGCTGGGGTAATGTTACTAGAGGACAAATGGTGCAGCAGCGTCGCAGTGACTGGACGGATCCCTCAATATTGACGTTTTCAGGGAACAACAACAACAACAGGGACGAGGAGGAGGCCTCACGGAGCTCCCCTACGACACTGCCTGTTCAGTGGATCCTAAAGGGTACTGGACATTTACTTATGATATATTATCTCGGCTGAATTCCTACAGACAGCGAGAAGAAAGCCACAGTCCACATCAGGCCCTCAAAATCCAGCCAGCCAGCCAGCCAGGCTGCTCTCGTTATCCTCCTCCCCCACCTCAGACCTCCAGCCCCGGCCTCACTCACCAGCCGCGGCCCCAGCCACACAAAGTGTCGATATAGAGCCCCCCAGCACCCCCGTATTCACCCCAGAACAATGTCTGCAGTGCTGCGGTTGTGGCTCACCATTAACTCCAGCGTCTTGTCCTCCATCTCCGGCTCCATGTTGCTGCTCCGTCCGCCACTCGCTGCGAAAATGGAAACCAGCCACCCTCTCCCCAAACACGGGCTCCAGACACTGCCCCGGACACCCCGTCAAAATAAAGTCCTCACTCTACACGCAAACACAAATTAATACTGCAAATACTACAAAAAATATTTTTAGTGTTGTTTTTATTGTCATACCTATCTAGAACACTCGTTTTCTTATCATTATCGGCAATAGTCTTATGGGTGCTGAATCCTCATTATTATGTGTAAAACTACAAAAAAAAACAATTATTTTTGTCATAAACATCTATAACATTCGTCTCCTTATCATTATGTGCAATATCTAATGTGCAATACTACAAGAAAACCCCAATTTTTCTCATAACCATCTGTAATATTCATCTCCTTATCATTATGTGCAATATCTTTTTACTATGTGCAATAGTCTTACCATGTGCAATGTCATGTGAAGTTTTCTATTTGGGTACTGGATCATTATTATGTGCAGTAGTCTTACCATGTGAATATCACTAATTATTTCAATATTACTTATATACTACTGATTTCTACTACATGCAGTAACATACTCCTAACCACCATTTGTGTTGTTAGGAATTCACTTAACTGTACATTAATTATCTCTAGTATTTATACACAGCATTTGTGTATATATCATAGTGTAGCTTTTTTGTTTTTTGATTTACTAGACTTTTATATTGGTTTTGTCTCTGTGTTTTTGCAATATATAAGCAGTTTCCTCTGGGATCAGTAAAGTTTTCTGATTCTCCTATAATAAGTAGAAATAAATTGGTGAAAGGATACTTAATTAAAAATAGAAACTGTATTTCAACCTGAGTACAAAATGACTTGTTTTAGGCATCAAAAACAAAAGTGCTTTATAGCTATTATAGCTACTGTATAATATTTGTAGGTAAATAGTTTCCATGAAATTGACCTGTGTGGTTGCAGATGTGGAAAAAAGGAGTTATCTGGCGACATAGGTCTTCTTAACAGAAACTGTACTACAGGTGAGGACTATCCCACAGCAAATTAGAAAAAATGACAGAATTTACTATGAGAAGTTATTAAACATTACTGTTTCTGGAGGAAACATCTTCTTGGAGGTCCTCAAAGTCCCCTTTTCTCTTAAATGAGAACCAGCAAGAACAGCAAACACAGCTGTTTACATTCTTTTCATCTACCTACTAACCCAAAATGAGATTTTATTTGTTCAAGACCCACACACTAAAGCAGGCCAAAGGTTGGATTGGTCTTAAACTAGCTGAAATTTCTTTTTAAGATGCTCTAAGATCTTTTTTTTTTTAAATTAAATATTAAAATTTTAAATTTTAAGCCCAGACTCTGCTACAAACTGACAGCAAGTGAATTGCTTGAAGAAGCAATGACATTAAAAAAAAAAAATAAAACATCCACAGATTGATCCCCCATAAAAGAATTTAAGGTATGGAAAACCACAAACTACAAAGTGACCCACCACAATTTTATTTCGTGGGTGTTTGGCAAAACTTTTATACTGAAAAATATGAAAACACTGCGCCGTGTTTATAGCTCATCGTGTGAAACTCTGAAGGGGGCGGGGCAACCGACAGCTCTCTGATTCCGATTGGCCAACTGAAGGGAAGAGGGCGTGGCCGGCTGGAAGCATGTTTCTTTCCTGATTGGCTTCTTATGTTGTCGGGGCGTTTACTAGTGCCAAAAATAAATACATTAAAAATATAAAAAGCAATAAATAAGACCGAGCATATGCCAGAAGAGTAAAATTGCATAACTAATATACACATATTCAACCTTTACCACATATATAGATAAAAAGAATATTGTGGGTTCAATTAAATGTCTCAAGTATCAAAGAAGTGGCCCCTTATAGTCACCTAAGCACAGCACACAGTGTGAACAAAGGGGAATTCTTTCTTTGCATTTAACCCATTCACCAAGCGAAACTGAGTATCCAGGAACACAGCGCCTGGGGAGCAGTGTGTGTTGACGGTACCTTCCTCAAGGGTACCTCAGTAGTGCCACTGGCAGTCCTGAGATTCAAACTCACAGCCTTCTGATTGCAGGGGCAACTGCCTAACCACCAGGCCACCACCTGCCCCAAATCAATGTAGCTACCAATATGAATCAAGTTCCCCTATGAAAACAGTGAAACTTACTACATCCATCTCTGTACAGAAGCACAGGTTAAACAGGTACTTACATTTGCTGCTGTGTATTTTTTTTGGTTTTCATGTCTAGCACATAAACAGGCTCTCTACAATGCAAAAGAATTACAAAGGTAGCCTAAGAATGTCAATCACCTAACTGCCACTCTCCAAAGTGGAGAGCCCATTAGAAGACATTTACCTCTGTGACTTGCTCCAAATCTAGTTTTCCGTATTAATGAAGCAGTCATTACGTAAAATGAAATGCCTCTGCCAGTCTCTGAAAGTTGCTGCATTCTCCTGCTGAGTGGTATTGGTGAGACAGAGCAAAATCCTTAAAACAACCACAACAGAGAGTATATCTGCATTGAAACAAATCGTGTAGAACTACTCCACTTATAAAGGAACATTAGTCTAATCATAATCATGTTACCTTGTGCACACACTGCATTTCAATTACACTGGCTTAAAGGTTTAGTTCATTTAAGAGCGAGAGATAAAGAAAGAGATTTAAGAGCCTTCCTGGGGACGCTGAGTTGAATAACGTCTGAAATTCTGCAGGAATTAATGGTAAATACATCACAAAACTTAGTGTGTGTTGCTTAGTCCTTGCATTATACAGACCAACGCTGCAATTATGACATATTTGCATAGCTCTAAATGACACAGTGGCTTGCAAGGCTTGCTGCACTTGACAGTTTATCAGACAACACAGCCGTACTTTAACCACTTCAAATAAACACAGGGTGCTTAACAGAAGTGCTTTTGATTTTAGAGAAGAAACTTCAGGGCAGACAGGGCTCCACCAAATCATGTACACAAATAAAATGTTACACATTGATCAAAATGTAAAAAGAAAGAAAAAAAAATAACGTAGCAGCACTACATTCAGAGAACATTCACGCAACTCACATCAAAAGAAGGTAGTTGGCGCAGAGTCGCTGTATTTGATTGGACCACTATCTGCCTATAAAGGTATTTTACCATTAAAAAAAAATATATCTGTGTCCTATGTGCAAGAAATATTAGTGTGGACATATTTGCTGTGATTTAGAGCTTTGACAAACTACAACCCACCAAGCTCTTTTTGGCGCTTTGTTTGATCTGAACGAGAAAGCAAACAAATAAATAAACAAATAAATGTTCTATACAGTTGTATGCAAAGGTTTAGGCACCAATGTTCAAATGGCCTTTTATCAAAAGTAGTATACATTCTGTTCAGAGAACACAATTCCACTCATTTTAATTCACAAAAAACAGTTTGTGCTGAATTTAATAAAAATGAAAAAAAAAAAAATGACAAAATGTGGCCAAATGTTAACCGAGCCTGTTCAAACGTTTGCACACAACTGCAGAGGGCAGTGTAGATATTGAGAAATTAGGCCCTCTGAAAAGGGGAGGTACTCAATGGCATTTAGTCTCTCTCTCTCTCAAAAAAAAGGGCATAAACATAAATCAGGTCAGATGAAGGTATACTGGTTTTAAGCAGTTCAAATTTAATACTTTTTTGTCCCCCCCCATTTGCTACAGAAACCCAGGTAAAAAAAAATCCCACACTGTCATAAAATACAGCAGCAGTTGCCAGCAAAAAAAAAAAAAAAAAAAAAAAAAAAAAAGAAATGCAAAAAGATCCAGAGAGACAGAGATAGGGATGGGATGATGGAAAGAAGGCAGGAGGGATATAAAGAAAAATATATTTCTGTATAAGAGGAGTGAGTCCAAAGACGTTTCTTCCTTGGACAGAGCAGAGTTACATCCTGGGCACGTGCTGTCGCTTTAATTCAATTGGGAAGGAGAAAAAAAGAATAAACAAAATGAGGCAAAGTCCTATCCAATCAGAGCGCTCTAAGGCAGGGGCATATTCATTAATTAATGAAGGGCCAGTCCTTCATTTGATTGACAGACAGTGTACTCCTCCTTTTCAGCATCTGAAACTGTCTGTGTGTGTGCGCATGTGTTTACATGTGGGTTTGTGGTTAATTAGGGTCCACACACTCTCTTGCTGTAAAAGAAAGACATGTTTCTTTCCATATTTCTTCTTTCATTCTTTCTTTTCGGTTTTCCTCCCATTACAGTTCCCGACTACCTAGTAGTCATCCAAATCGAAAAATTCATCATCATCTCCCTGGTATTCCATCCCTTGGAAATCCACTCTGTACCGCAAGATACCTGAGAGAGAGACAGAGCATAATTACACTCATAACTAAATAATTCAGCAATTACTAGCTTTACAGACTCTTGGATGTCCTTCACTCAATTTTCATCAAAGGATTCACTAATTTACATGATTTAAAATGCTTTTAAAAAATGATCTAGGATGAATAATAAGTCAATATTTTACCTAAGAAACTACTAAAAATGGCCTAGAAGCATTTTTACACCATTACCACCACCAAGAGTGCAAGTAGTTATGGATATGCATGACGATGCAAATATAAAATACACTAGCATACACCTGCCATTCCAACCCCACCCCTCACACTACTACACTAATGATATCACGCTATGACAAGAGGCAACTCGGGAGACACAAGCTCACATTTCTCTTTGAGATGAGATATTTGTTTACCAAAATTAGGAACTCTTCTGTCAGAACGGTAAGTTTATTGTACATATAAAAGACGCAATTACAACAAACCTGTGCTCACTGCTATCACACAATTACACTGCTGGTGAGATTAAGGTATACTTACCCCCAATTCCTCCAAAGCCTTTGACAAACTGCGACCCCTCCTGACTCTTGTCCGTGACTATTTCCAGAGTGGCACCAAATTTCTTATAGCTATTAGCAAACCACTCCAACAGTGGCATACACTCAATCAGTTCGTGCTCCTGCCCTGTCTGAGATACAAACAACATTGTGGAGAGAGAAATCATTACTTAATTTTAAAATATTATAATAAATACTATAACATGTAAGCAAAAAGGGTCTTCATAATAAAGTTTTCCTCTTTACTGAAATAAAGTTTATCCTATTTGTTTAACGTGGTCCATTTCCAAGAATAAAGCCCATCTTGTGTAGACAAGTAATTGTACAAACAGGTGCAGGCTTTAAAAACAAAATATGACCTTTCAAAAAGATCTGTCCAGCAGGGACAAACGTGCACACACACGCACCTCTTTGTCTGTGAAGTGAGACTTATCCTTCTCTTGCTCAGGTGTCAAATAAATGGTCTTCTCATCTGAAATAAACAAAAGGGTGAGGAACAGTCCTTAAGAAAAGTTTATAGACAAATGTTACACACAAGAATTAACTGCCTTGGGAAAACAGGTTTTAAAAATGTAGTTTTCTGTAAGGCTCTTTAAGGTTATAAAGCAAAAGAAAAACTGTTCTAAGACACAGCTGATCTTTGACAACATAGTTTAACTTAGGTGAGTTAAACCTTTTTTTGCATTAGATCTATTATACGGAAACAAAGCCAGCACTGAACTAGGTCAGGGTCAAAAAAGCAAGTAAGACACAACTGAGTAAACACCTGACAGCTGGCTGACATGGTGCTCAGGCAACTGGCTCCAATCAGTTTCAGAAACACCTCCTTCTGCTTGTGATGCTTTCTTTGCTCTATTGTCCTTGATGAGATATGTATCTTATATTACATTAAGTTTTTGGCTCACTATTAACAGGTGGCATCTCACAGCCTGCATTCTTAATAGCGTTCTTCTCTAAGCCTCAGTGCTTGTGGTGTATCTTGCATCTAATGTTATTTCTTGCTTAGATATTCAGAAATGCTGACAGTATGACTTTCAATTCCCTCCCCCTTAAGAAACGAAACACCACCCAACAAAATGAAACCAAAGTACTCATGCCAATGAGACAAGAAAAAGACAAGTTAGCAGAGATGCTCTGGGCAATGTTCAACTGGGAAACAGGTGAACATTGCCCACCTACCTAAATATTGTAGCAGACCAAGTACACCCCTTCATGGCAGCGTTATTTCCTAATAGTAGTATAATTCTTTTTAGCAGTATAATGTGCCATGCCACACTGTAAAAACTGTTCAGAAATGGCTTGAGGGATATGACAAACAGTTAAAGATGGCCTTCAGATTCCCCAGCTCACAATCCAATCAAGCATCTGTGGGATGGGCTAGATAAATCGGTCCGATCCATGGAGGCCCCACCCTCAACTTACAAGACTTAAAGGACCTGCTGCTTGGTGTCAGACACCACAGCACTCCTTCTGTGGTCTAGTGCAATCCATGCCTCGACGAAACAGGTGTTTTGGAAGCACGGGGTTACACAATATTAAGCAGGTGTTATGGCTAAAGGCTATATACTTGCCACATTGTGTGGCAAAGTGTGCCTGTGCCATTTTTTAATTTCCTGTACCCAGAGGATGCGAGTCTGTGTAAATATTGCTCTGTTATGTACACACGTATACATACCGTTCTCTGCTCCATTGCTCTCTGCCCCATGTACTCGTAGGATGTATCTCATAGTGTCCAGGTTCTCGTAAACAATGAGGATCTCTACTGCTCCCATTTCCAGCGCCTTAAGCGTGTCCTCCACACCAAAACAGTACTTGCCCGTGTCCTGGCTTATCTCATCAAAATAGCGACCTGAAAGTCAGAGAACGCATTCAATCAGATCAAAGTACGCGCATTATTCATGGCCATCAACATCTGAATCAAACAGAGAACTGAAATAAAGCACTTCTGCCTTTCATCTCTTTCATTGTCTAAAAACGCCAAGTTGCTTTCCATTTACAGTTCACACACATGCAGTCATCTGTATGACGACATCTGCATGCAGACAGCTTTATGTGCGCGCACGCACTCACACACCTACCTATTAGTTTCTTCTCTTGAATGAATTTGACGTTGGAAAGAACCTCAGCTGATAGCTCAATGGCCTGGTTGAAACCATTCTCTCCTCCGTAAGAGATATCCACCAGCTTTAAAACTTTCGCTTGTAACCTCTGTAACATAAATGCATTCAAACATCAAAATGGAGGCTATTCTACTTTTCAGATAAATAACACTGTTTTTACAGTCTTTTAAAAAACAGTAGAATGGACATTCATCATGGTTTGAGGCAAGGGTGCAGCATAGGAACGTAGTTTAACAAAGTTTTTTGGTGGAATATATTTTGGCCATTTACACTAGCCACACACAGCAAACGTTCTGCATTAAGTGTCACCCGGACAACAGTGGAAAGGAAGTACAAATGTTGAGAGCAAATAGAGGCATGAACAAAATACCTCCTGCATTCGCTTTGCCACTGCACTACATGGATTTTGGCATGAAACAAGCTCATGTCAGTGTCATTGATATTTTATGTTCTGTGATACAGAGCATGTGACAAAAGTTGAACCGAGTTAGTCCAATGTCAACGCTTGACTGCCTCCATAATGATTTATGTGGGGGTGACAAAAGAAATGGTGAATGGTGTTCCAGTTCAAAAATTTGATGGATGTGGGGGGTGTCATCAGAGCTATGTGACAAGAGCAGAGAGAACAATTATTAATTATATGGGTGAAGGGGAAAAGATGTCATAAAATATGAATTTTAGGGAATCAGGATGTTTTTCTTGCATCACTAAACATTCTGAGGTGAAGTTTGTAGGCCTAAGTGTGAATTGTAAAGGTTGTTTCCCCTAAGAGATTCTGCTCCACATAGGGAAGCACATGGCTGCTGAACCAAGGACACAGACTGTAGCTTTTTTAACAGGTATAGGACAGCAGAGAGCTTCAGGAAAGATGAGTTATAAGAGGATACTCAGGAAGGGTACAGTAGATTACATTACATCATTGGGCACAAATGATTTATTGATCTGATAGCGAGTAAAGAAATGACCCTGTGGGTCAGTTCTCCATGACTGGCGATAGGGGAAGCAGAACAGAATCCCTTCACAATTAAACACCTGACTGCACAAATGGCCAGCGGCACTAATTAGGTCAAGAGAATGACCTTCAAGCCGGCAGTAGGAAATTGAGTGATTAGAAAGTCATCTCATGAAGACAATAGTTGAGCAAAACACAAAGGGTGACTAATCTTCGTAGTGACACAAAAGTAGCTAATAATACAACAGTAATGCAAATATTATAACAAAGAAGAGTAAACACTGAGGTTTGGCACAAGTGAAAATTCAGCAATGTGCAGTAAAACAACAAAACTGCATGCATTTGAGTATACTGGACAGTACTTTTAGGGCTTAAATACCCACATAAGTTGCTTTTCCAGTTACTGGCACCAGCTCTACTTGTCTTATTCAGTTTTCCATTAGGTAAATCTAGTACCTAGAATCTGGTGCTATTTTTCAAAGCAATTCTGTCATGGTTCCAAGCCAGCTGAGAAGTTACCAAAATATGATATGAAAACTACTGACTGGACAGGGAAAATAGTCACTTTATACTGAGAATCAAGATTCTATTGTGTTTGTTGTGTTAAAAATGATGTCATGACAGTGTTCTGTGGTGTCAGCAGCTACACTGAGGTGGTACAAACTGTAGTAGAAAACAAACAAACTACAATGCACCAAAATGCGAGTGGTTACCATGCAGTGGAAAAGCAACTACAGAAACATATGTATGAATACCGCATTAAATAAAGTCTGTGTGCATAGTAAAACAGTTTACACTCTTACTGGATCGAACATGTCGGACTGGCTGAGTTCAGTTTTGAAGTCTGCAGATCCGGCTAGCACCATGCCAGCCACGTTAACCTTATCATTGGACACAAAGAGCTGCACCGCTGTCTCAGCCACTTTTCGCACATAGTTATGCCTCTTCTCCATTCTCAACCGCGCAAAACGCAGTGCAGACTGCCCTCCTCGACCTAAGAGAGAGAAAATCAGTTTTACCGTTCTGCTCAAAGATGTGATAAAAGTAAGTTTCATTTAAGGTCCAACATGTCGAAATGGAAGAAAGTAACATTGCAGTAAGACGACACCGCTGTCATGGCAATTACCATTTTGTTCTGCAGAGCTACTAAATCTCCACGCAAGGACAGGCCCAAACAGCATTTTATAGACTTGTTGGTATTTCTGAACAGGCACCCAAGTACTCAGTCACCCTTTAAAAACACTATTTATTTTAATAATTAACTAAAGTTTATTCTCTCTAACAGGTAAAAGTATACCTAGTAGGTGGAAACGATGTATAAGTCAGGCTTAAGCCCAGGTGTTTGTGAGCTTTATGTTACGATAGAATCCACAAGGATTGAGGAAACTGTCAACACGGGGCTCTTGGCCTGTGGCCTAAAAGGTCGAGACTAGAGTAAGCTTCACTTTTGTGCCAGACTGCTCTGCTCTGCCAAACCTGATTGAGGGCACTCTTTTAAGAGCCGAGAGCTACTCTGATAATTTGTTCCACTACATCAATATATTTACATATTTGAGATGATTAATCAAACGTGTCGTGCATTCATGATATACCAGCCTTTTATTGCAGTTTTTTCTTCTCATTTTTGTCAGATAATTTAAAGTGATTATACCATCATTTCTAAGGCATCTGTGATATTGCAGCTTCAGTGACTGCAGGGGAAATGGTGCAGTTTGATGTTCTTTAAGGCAGGGCGATCTGGGTGCCCGGTATTAATGAAACTAAATTGGCTATAACGCATTTGCTGGTGAAATACGCTGTAGTTAGCTATACGTTTAGTGGTTCAAAAGAAGACAATACTCAAAAAGCTGGAGTATTAATATTATTCAGGCCAGTCATATTGTGTGTGTTTGTATGTGTTTTTAGTACCGTGTTTTTTGGGAAGGTCCACTGTAAATTTGTGTAGCACTTCTCTAGTGTTGCCCTGTAAGGTCCCAAATAGTGCGCCGCTGCCATCAATCACTATGAAGCCAAACTTACTGTCATCTGACAACAACGCTGTAAGAGCCTAGAGGAGGACACGACAAAGTGAGAGAAATAATATGAGGTGACACTGTGTGTAAAATTCAAACAATAGTGTATACTACCAAAACACTCATAACACAGGGAGACAAACTGACAGGGAAGAAGGTCAAGAGGCTAAAACTGCATGTAGAAGCCCCCACAAGGCTGGAAACAACAAAACAGTGTCTTCGAAAAAGCCCATCGAAATGCTTTTTTATGGAACTTAAGGGACAGAAAAACACTTTTTACACTGCACTGCTTTATTTAAATGTCAGTTGTTACGCATATGATTTCTTCCTATTGAGGGAATACTGCATACATGTGTTTTGTATTTGTACATACATAATACATGTCTACTGCAAAAAAGTTCTCTTGTATTTTGTATATTCTTTCTGTATAGACCATTCTTCACTTTGTATATTGAAAGAGCTTGTACTGTGAGAGAGCACTGACTGAAGTCCCACCATGGAATTCTAATGGTGACGTGCAGCATGAGTGTTTGTAAATAGATACTGATAACACCAAGTGGATAACATTCTCATGCTAAAATACTAAAGCAAATTCTTTAGCTTAGGTATTCATGCAAAAAGCAGACAAACTGCTAGGGAAAAAAAAAGTACATGGAGTCTACACTAACATGCTTAATTGTAGAACAGATGTCAACATTCAAATCAAACAACTGCTTTTCTTTCATTTACAACACAAGATGAACTTTTTTCTGATTTTTAATCTATCTTTGGAGTTCTAGATTCCAGTTCCAGTTATCTCCTACTGATCAATAATGGCCTATGTCGTACAGCACTAGCATTTATAATTTAAGTTAACAGGGGAGGGAGTAATGAAATAAACATGGACATATCACTACAACCTAGCACTATGCAGAGCTGACAAACCACTGACAAGGGCAATTTGCTTAAGAATGGCTATGCTGTCATTTTTTTCATTCCCAATTCAAAATTCAAACTGGTGAACTACGCTTAAAGGGAACAAGTTTGCATCACACTGCCGCATTCAAATATATTCATATACAAATGAGTAAAGTTACCAGTCACATACTGACATTATCTAATTCATTCTCTCTCTCCCTCTCTCACACACACATAGCACTAGTTACCTCAGTGTGAAATTTGTTATCACAAAGATAGAGCGAGGTATTGATGGGTTTGAAAGGCTCAAAGTCAATGTTGACTTTCTTCTCTTTGCCCTCCTCTGTCACAATAGTGCCACAGTACACTACGAGACCATTAGGTGGCACTGCAAAAAGAAAAGGCAAACAAACAATATTACACTGAATGTTGAAAAGGATTAATAAGAATGAAAGCAAATAACACAATACACAGACTGAACGACTTTATAAACTGATTTGAGCTTCAATTAAAAAAGTACTACACTGATGGCCAAAACAACAACTTTGCAAAAGAAACAGATCAAAATAATGTTCAAAGATATTCCCCAACCTGTTAAAGGCGTGTGTGAATTGAGAGGCTCATGTTGTATAAGAGGGTAACAACAAACACATGTTCAGGTTGGATAAGCCTTTCAGTTCCGAGCTCAGATAAATGTCAAACAGATAAATGGCGTAACTAGTGACCACCACAAACTCTCCCCCC
>JBBPCZ010000136.1:4159901-4176238 GCA_037974445.1 Brycinus macrolepidotus | reverse complement strand
TAGCGGTCTTGGGAATTGAACCCACGACTTCCTGATCGCAGGGCGAACGCCCTAACCACTAGGCTACCAGCTGCCCCCTTTTTTAAAATTTTTATTATTATTATTATTTATTTATTTATTTTTATTTGTTGGGGTGCAGTCAGGTTTAGACTGAATCTTCTCAGGCTTTTGGATCCTTATCAGTTACTGGTCACCTGTTACTGTTTATAGACTGGGGCAGTTTTAATTTTAACAGTGTACAAATACACTGTGTGTGTGTGTGTGTGTGTGAGAGAGAGAAAGAGAGAGAGAGAGCAAGTGAGCATGAGCGCTGATGAGATAGCACAACTCCAATGCGGACAATTTTCTCATTCCCAGTGGCTGCTCAGAGCGTGTGCTCGTATTTGTCACAGCTTCTCCGTGCGCTGCTTTAGTTTGTCACTCACTTATTCTTTTTTTTCTCTCCCTCGTTCATTCTTCACTCTAATCTCCACAGTAGCATTCTTGTCACATCGCTCTCGCCTTTCCTCTCCTCCCTGAGAGAGATGGAGCGAGGCTTTATGCTCTCGCTCTGAAATATTAAGTGGATTAATGAAGAATTTAAGAGCCGCAAAGTCATAAATATAACACTGTACTTTAGAGATGGACGGGGGCGCCGAGACACAGCGCTGACGGCTCTGTATCTACTCACACTTTATTAGTGCAGCAGATCAGACTTACTTCATTTAAAGAGGTGGAATTGTGTGTGCGTGTGTGTGTGTGTGTGTGTATGTGGGAGTGTGTGTGTGTGTGTGTGGTTTATGCAATAAAGGGTAGACACAAGGGAATGCTGATCTGGATGCAAAGTTTTCCAAAGCTTTGGGCCACTTGAGGCTTTTGCCCTATTTAGAAATGTCAGGTCGAATGAGCCAATCATGTTAGGCCGCACACTTAATAAATAGGTAAATGTAGGCCAAGCCTGTATTAATATTCTTCCCTTTTTTCTGAATAGGATGGCATATTTGACTCTTAACCATCAGGAAATACTAGAGAAAGACATTAAGACAACATTTTGTTAAATTCTGTCCTCAGAAGTATTGCTTGCATAGAACCAGGTCTTATTTCTTCTCTGTAATTTCCCTTCTTTCCTTCTGCCACTCATAAGATAATGCTAATAATAGCACTCTATAGTACTGAAAATAGCCAAGAGTTTTAAAGGCCTTAGGCCATCAAGAGCTTTTGCCTTATGTCGAAATGTCAGGCGAAAGGAACCGATCGTGTTACACACCTGTTAAACGGGTAAATGTTGGCCAAGCCCAGTTTAATATTCTCCTCTTTAGCTGAGAAGCCATCAACAGAGACAAAATCTAAAGAACGACATTATAACTCCATTTGTCTTTGTGTTAAAAACTCTCTGAGGCATGCCATCAATCACGGTATTAAAAAGAATCAGATCTCATTATTTTCTCTCTCTGGTATCCTCTTTAAGAAAGTTGCTAATAATAACAGACTGTGTTAGCTCACATGACACAGAGCTTTTTAGGTGATGGGCCATGGAAGGCTTTAGCACTGATTATAAGGGTCAAACTGAAGGAGCTGATCATGATTCAGAACTGTTGAATAGTTGAATGTAGGCCAAGTCTGTGTTAACCTCTTTAAATGCCAAGCTTATTACATTCTACGATAATTACATGGAAAACAATACAAACTGGCTGAGTTATTCTATAGGAGTCAGTGGAAGCCTAGTCCTTGACATTTAAGAGGACAATTATTCTCCTCTACAGTTGAGTAGGCAGTGGCATATTTAGGCCTTTTGGATGTCTGGACTAAGCTAAAGAAAGATAGATTAGTACTCTAGGTGTGTATAAAATGCAACATATATATAATGCATTGTTTAGAATAATTTTCATTCACAAACTGCTAACTGACCATTAATAAAATTAGCTCATTAGAATTTACATTTACAACTCTCACTAATTAATGAGAGGTAACGTCAGTACACGATCACAGTGAGCTGAGGTGTGGAATTTTCTAATAAGGTAAAGTGGCATTTGGCAGACATCCTTATCCAGAGCGACTTATAATCATTAGTTACAGGGACAGTCCCCCTGGAGCAACTGAGGGTTAAGTGTCTTGCTCAAGGACACAATGGTAGAAAGTTGGGGTCTGAACCTGCAACTTTGTGGTCATCAGGTTCACGGGCAAGTGTTTTACCCGCTAGGCTACTACCAGCCACTAACAGTGACATAAGCTTATTTATCCAGTATGTATAGGTGTATAGCATGACAAAATATTAATCATCTGAGCCACTTATACCAACCAGGGTCACAGGGTCGCTCTGAGTCTATCCCAGTGCAGGACAGGTTGCCAGTCCGTTGCAGGTAGTCCATTACATTCACACTTAGGGTCAAATTATCATCTCCAATTCACCTGACATGCATGGCTTTGGACTGTGGTATGAAATCAGAGCTCCTGGCAGTAACCCACACAGACATGGGAGAACATGCAAACTCCGCATAAAAGACCCTCGGCCACTCACTGTGAGGCGACAGCGCTAACCACTGCACCACCATAACACCCCTAATGACAAAATGTACTTCAGCAAAGTATTTAGATAACCTGTGTGTGAAATTATAACTCCTGTTAATAGATGTGTGTAAAAGATGTGTTCTTTAATTCAAGATCTGACTATAAAAGAGCTAAAGTAAAACTGTTTCTAAAGGAAGGTAAGCTGGTATTATCTGCAAGGATGCTGAGTGTGTCTGATCCCTAAATCGCAGTGTCACATAAAAATAAACATGAAAAGTACCTGACATGTAACTCCAAAATAAAGCAATAGAGCTGTCGGGGTTTCTGCACTCATTTGGCAGTGTCTCCACCTCCTCTCTTTCTCGTCCCGGTTCTGATTCCCTACACAATTTTAGCTATGATTTTCCTCCCAAACAAAGGTTCTTAATCTGTGATAAACTCCCAAGATCATCTGGAGAGGTCATATGAGTCCAGAAACTGCAGCATCACATTGCATCACAATTTTAGTAACATGAACTAATTATGAACAGTTTTAGCTTAGCTTTAGCTCATGTAAAAAAGACCTATGACTGAAGAACACATTTTTTACACACATCTGTAAACAGGTATTATAAGTTCACGCATACATCTAAATATTTTGCCACAGTAAATTTTGTCATTATTTATACATAAAGGATGAATCTTAAAGCTTGCCACTGTTATAAAGTACATTTCAGTAATCTGCTGTTATGAATTGTATTTATGTATTGATGTTACAGCTCATTATTTATCAGTGATTGTGTTGTAAATGTAACGAAGAAAGTTGTAAATAAATAATATTTATGTAATTATACAGTTGTTATATAGCATTTATAAAACAATAACAACTACGTAAACTGTCATGTATACACATTTACACATTTCCAAATCCTGTTGAACTAATAGTTCGTTCATAGCTGTCCGTTAATGATTTATTTATGGTATTATAAAGTGTTCATTCAGTTCAATAGACACAGAAACGGAACAATGCATTCAACAGAGCTGAGCAAAAAAAGCACCCAGTTAACTGATTATACAGCATTAAGTAGCCTATAATAAAATTTAGCAAGCCCATGATGAGGGAAGACCCTTAAAAGGGAAGAAAAGCACATTTCTCATAAACATATATTAGAGGATAGTGTTTTATGAAATATTACTTTTATCATTTTGAACACTTTAATAAGCTGAAAATGCAAACATTAACACATTAACGTAAAACTTATTTCCAGGCACTCCAAATGCGTAGAAAATGTACAGCTAAATTGTACATTTTGTGAACAGTTCACCCCTATAAACTGTATGAGGAAGTATCACATCAATCACTATATATTAAAAGAACCTGGCCTAATTATTTTCTAGTCTTAGTATCCCCTTTTTCCTCCTGCCAGTCATAAGATAACTGCTAATAATAGCTAAATAAAGCAGACTGAGAGTAATTGCTGCGTCTTTCTCTGGAGAAAACACAAGCGCTGGCATATGCCGCATCTGTCCGCCACGCGCACGGGGATGTTTTAAAACGTCTCTTTATTTTCTGACAAGGTCTGAAAGCTAGAAAAAAATGTGACATGCTGATAACAGGCATTTTAAACACTCCAGATGGTGGGAATCCCCCAGCCACCACCTTCAAAAAAGGAAAAAAAATGGCTTCAGTGCTGCCGCCTGCACTTGGCTGCTTTTGTCGGGAGGGGAGATGGCCATTAAGGGACAGAGGAGTTTAGAGAATCCCACGTCAATAAACACCTCTGGAATGGAGGGAGCATTCTAGAGCCTCCCCTGACAACAGCACCTGTTAGAGCCTTCTAAATGGTGGGAAGAAGGAAGAGGAAGAAATGAAGCAATATGTGAGTAGGGGGAGAGAGAATGGAAGAATGGGGGGTGTTTGAGAAAAGGGGGAGGAAAGAGAGAGACAGAGAGGGCAAGAGAGGGTAATGGAGAATAGGAAAACAGAGAAGAGAGAGAGAGAGAAAGGATGAGACATAGAGGGGTAGGGCCGCGAGAGAAGAAAGGAAGAGAATGAGTGATTTATGAAATAATTGATTTTTCCACCAGCCTCATGAATCAAAGCCCATAAAGTCAGTCTTTTGAAATCAATGAATGAATAAAGCTTATCAAATGAAGAGAAAAGATTGGGTGGCGTGTGTCTAGTTTGAGAACATTAGCTATGAGTGATCTGTGGGCCCGAGCCAATGGAAAACAATAATACCACATTAAGATGAAAGAGGAGGCAGAGCGCCAGCTCACTCTCCTGGTAGCATGAAAGGCCACAAAGAAATGATAGGCATCAGACATGTGTGGTACCTTCCCTAAAGATCAATGCTCGAGTGTGTGGCGATCATCACTGACATTCAGAAGGGGGGGTTATGATGGAAGACTTGGCTTCAGTTTTTCACGTGCCTGTCATGTTAAAGGACCCATGTTTAACCACTGAGTTTTTCCCTTGCTAAAGTGCATAACTTACTTGGTAGTAACTTGGTTAAACAGCAGATGTTGACTTGAGTCTAGCTTTACAGGTGTGAAGGTACGAAGGTATATAACAGATGTGGACTACTTAAGCACTGGTGTACGTCGCTCTGGATAAGAGCGTCTGCCAAATGCTGTAAATGTAAACGTAAATCTTCTACGGTCATGTTCTTAAACTTTTCTAGGCCTGTCACAATTACTCAATTATAATCAATTATGAAAAATATTTTCTAAACTATATTTTAAAACACACTTAAAAAAAAAAAGTTTGAAACATACATTCTCAATGGCTTGGCTAATTGATTTGCAATTTGAATGACAGGTAAGAAATCTGATGCACGTAGGTGTGCAGTTTCAAATGTCATGTAAATGAAGTACAGTGAACGGTTTTCTATTGCATACTGCATGGATTTTAAGTAAAAGGTTTTGTTTAATGAGGACTAGGCTGAACTGCTCGGTCCACAGCAAACAAGGTAACAAACTAATAACATATTGAGTTAGGCTTTACGGAGTCACTGTAAAACTGCAACATACAAAACATGTTGGCTGCAAACTTGAATGTTGGCTGCAAACTTCAGAGGCCTAAAATTAAAGTTATTTTCTAGTTATTATTCAGTTATTTTTAGTTAAACCAGTTTTAACCCATTTAGATTGGTGTTAAAGAAGAAAACAGCAAGAAGACAACAGATTACTTGATTAATAAACTGAATAATTGGTAGATTACTCAGTTACTAATATTTCCAACACCATCAGCCTTACATTTGACTTTTACCACAAAGTGCACTTCTGTGAGGTTTAATGTACCAAAAACATCATAAATGTCACGTCTGGGACGCCTTGATCATGCCCCCAGTGGCCCCCATCGCCCGAATACTAGTAATACCCACGTCCTGTCTCGTCTCAGTGATGTCACGGTATGTTGTGTGTGTGTTCCCAGTGCCAAGGCAACCCAGGTGGTGAAGCTTGGAGCTTCACTGGCTCGTTAGCTGGGTTGCTAGGCACCTGATTACGTGTCCTCCTGTCCTGTGTGAGTGTGTGAGTTAAGCCTTGTTACAGCTTCATAGTTTCTGTCTTGTGATTGATTGTCTGTGTCGAGCCCCTCTGTGTTACGCAGCAGAAAAGCCAGCCGGTCTGGAGAGAAGGCATGCGGTCACCAAGCTCACACTCCAAGCTCCTACTCGGGTTTGTTACCTTTGTTAATGATCTATCTAATGTCTGCGCTGCTAGCGACTGAAATACGGACTCGTGCCTGCGCATTTCCAGCTCACTGCTCCTACCAGATGCGCTCCAAGCGGACCAGAACAGGTGAGACCAGTGGAGCTGAGGCTTCCTTTATGCACGGACGTGTGTCAGTGACTGCCTGCCTTTTCTCCGTTTCTCCCTCTTTGTCTCTGCAGGCGTGATTAGGTGAGAAGCTCTCACCACAAGCAGCTCCACGGAGCGTGGAGCAACTCTACTGGCCACCATTGCGAGTGAGCCTAAATGCATCTAGAACACTCGGATAAGCAGCCGAGTACACCCCCCTCTCTCAAGCTTGGGTTCTCAAGGGAGTGAAGGACCTCTGGGAACAGCCCCTGCACCAGTCTTGTGTTAAGTTTGTTCCGTTTGGAGTTCTGTGCGCTCAATTTCCCTGCTTGTGTTCTTTAAAACTATCTCCCACAGTTGTGTCCACCCTGCACGCCCAACATGACGAATCACTTTTTCACGAACTTCTAAAACTCCTCTCTTTATCTCTTTAGACTGTTAGATACCAAACTTGATGTGAATAAACAACATGAAAATGTAAAATGTTTGTAAGCAATTTTTGTTATTTTGAATTCATACACACTGGGGGGGATACATAATTAAAACCAGAAACTTCACTGCGTTGTTTGTGCGGCAGAAACAGACAAAATGTCTTCAAAATGAAAAAGACATTCTCACAAAATGAGCAAACAATGACTTTGGAAACACAAATGTATCATTGTGAGTTCTAACACCTCATTCAGGAGCTGAAACTGTTTAAGTGTACAAACCAATGCTTTTGATGTTTGTCAAAAGTTCTAGTTGGTGGGACATTCATCTTGGTTGTCTCAAACTCATGGTCAGAGACGACAGTTGAGTTTATGGTAGAGATGGTTGGTTGAATGAGTTTACCAGCAAAAGGAAAAATAAAATGTCTTTCCACCTACTGAAAAATTCCATCAATGTGCAAAACATCATTTATACACATATTCAAATAAATTTACAAATAAATAAACCACACTTGGTTTTTTTAAGACATTTAGAATGAAACCCTCGAACCCTTATTTTTAGGATTCTGTTGATAATCTTAAGTCTTATTATTCTGAGCTATTATAAATTATTCAGTAACTACTGTTTCAGTTAGTGCACCTTTATGTAAATGACCTTATCTCTGACATTGCTGACCCTTTATCGAATGAAATATCGAATGAAAACGAACAGCACAAAACAAGCTGGACTGAAAATCTTCAGAGATTCCTGGAAAAAATACACTTCAGCTGCTCTTTTTAGATGCCAGGATCCTTTGGAAGGCTGTAATGACTGATTGGCTTCTGGACAGGGAGCAGGAACAGTGATTTGAATCTTGTGATCTAAAACTCGGCTGCCGACTGTCTGCAATAACACCATTCCACATCACTCCGAAGTAAACAAAACTAAGCTTCTGTAGGCTGAAACTGTGGTCATGTAGACATGTTTGTGGTTGTGACATCACAACTGAAGAATTCAAAATGGGATGTTTTTGTGGCTTATTATCAGTATATGTCGCTGTACAGATTGAGTGAATAGAATGTTCAGAATGTTTACATAGTACATAAAACTTTTTAACTATATGCTTTGGAAAGGTACCTGTGGTCAGTACACTTCTTATCAGTTTCACTTAATGAGCATTTTGTTCAGATCCTCATCTGAAGCAGTAAGCAGTAATTACTGAAATGTGATTGGTCCTGAACTGTCCTAATTTTCAGATTAAAATCAAGCAAATCCATCATCCCCTTATTATTGTCTACTGATGAAAAGGCGCTACTGAAAATCACCATCAGCTAAAATCACCTAATTGGTTTTTGAAAGGTAAGAGAAAGATGAGAAGAGACGGAGAGGAAGTGGACAAGGACAGACTCCAGATTTATTCAGACAAACATTTTCCCATGGAACTGTTTTACAGATAGAATTCAAATTAATTCAAAAAAGAAAAAAACAAAGAAAAAAAAAACCAAAACAACAAACAGAACAATCAGAAAAGAATTCAGCCCAAAACATCAACATTCCAGTGGAGAGGGCGGAGGAGAAAGAGTGGGGAAGAAAGAGACAGGCATAAAACTGAGAACACTAGTACATAGCGAGAGAGAGAGAGAGACAGCGAGAGAGAGAAAGAGAGAGAGAGAGAGAGAGAGAGAGAGAGAGAGAGAGAGAGAGAGAGAAAGAGAGAAATGGGGTCTACACTACAGTCAGGACTACAGGGACTTATACACTCAATCTCTGCAATGCAAATTGACAAAGCCACACTACCGTATTATATTACATCATTATTGTAGTACTCTTAATTCTTTTTTCCTCTGTTTTCATTATTTTAATCTTTACAAAGTAAAAAATATAGAGAATTAACAAAGGAGACTCTTGCAAATATGGCCATTGACTGGACTCTTTGTATCCGTGGTATCTGCAGTAGCGTTAGCAGTACTGTTGAATATGTGTTTGTGTGTATGTGTGTATATGTATGTGTGTGTGTGTGTTTGTGTGTGTGTTTTAAAGAGGTGATTACTAAGCCTTTTCACAATAGTGAAACAAAACAAGCTTTATACAAGAGCAGGCCAGGCATTGGACACCATAAGCATTGGGCGGAGGGTCACTGTTTACTTCAGAAGGGGGTCAAAAATATCAGTGAAAACGTCCAGAATATCCATAGCACAGTCATTTAGAGGCCAGACAGGGCAGATTGAGGGATCATTTGTAGTCTAATGTATATGTATAATTCTGTGTAGCCCAGTTGTCAATCTGTAATTCAGTATTGATGTCTTGGTTGTCAATAGGGACTGTAAGCAGCAACAGCTGTAGAGAAGACTTCATTTATTTGCAGTTTCTGTAGCCATCTCTACAGCTGTCTATGTTTAAATTCCCTATACATCATAATACACCAGAATTGATTTACTGATTGATGATTGATGGAAATCAAAGTCATTAAGCATCAAGTCTACTATGATGGCAGGATGGAGAGCTTCACCATCTTTGCTTGCTTGATCTTCAGTTACATAAAAAAACAACTAAATTAACAAGCTTTAATTAAAAAAATATACATTCAACTGATTGAATGAATAGTGCTGTTACTTAGTGTAAACTGAATTCTAGTTCAATAACTGTGAAATTACCTTTTAAATCTCATGTTTTCGCCGCTACAAGAAACTGATTTTTCTGCCGCAGGAGAACAGAGGCTCTGACTGCAGGAAGCAGCAAGTCAAAATTACACATGTGCAGAACAGCACAGGTTATTTTTTCCAGCCATCCCTGCTGGAAGGTCATCATGTGGTCCAGTAGGAGTGAGATCTTACACTGAGATATTTTTAATGTTGGAACACGGTTTTGACCGCTTCAGAATTATGTTAGAAGCACAGTAACCTGTCACAGTAAATGAGTTCCATCTAAGAAGAAAGAAAGTCAGAGAGAGGGTGAGATGAGAAAGAGACAGTGAGAGAGGTGGAGAAGTACAGAAAGAGATAAAACACGAAAGAAGTGAGTGAGTGGGACTTCGGCATGGGCTTTCTTTCATGAAGCCTAACAGCTTTCATTACCTATAATCCACCAGTCCCTGTGATCATGAGCCACATCATTGCCAACATCGTTTATTATCTGTCCCTGTCTCTCTTTCAACCTCCTCGCATACACTCGTACACATGTGTGGATAAATATCTCAGGGGCATCAGTCCGGCTAAACAAAATACTGATGACACATTAACAAGATAAAAACCTGTATGTGCATAATTAAGAGTGTGTGTGAGAGAGAGAGATAGATAGATAAAGAGAGAGAGAGACACACAGAGAGAGAAAGTCTGAACAGAACCAAAGTGCTATAGTCAGACAGTCAGTGCTGATATCAGTAATGAAGTGTGCTGTAATCTGTCTCTTCACTGATCATAGGCCAGAGAGGGGAACATGATTAAACTCATGTGTTTCTGACAAGTCTAATCTGTTTTACTGAATCTTGCACCGCTCATGTCTGTTTCATATGGGCTGCGTTTAACATCAGATTCAGCCTCGTCCTCCTAAATCAGAAAGGACTACTTAATGACTCACTTGCCACCAGGCTTAATGCGGCATATCCATCCGCCACCACTATAAAGAGTAGTACATGAATGGCCGTAATGGGGCTCATTATTGCATGATGGACTGAAAGAAACAGAGCAACAAAAGGCAAAGAGAGAAAGGAAAAAAAATCAGAGTGGTCTGATATGATGTCCTACAGAAACTATCGATTTGTAATGTGCTCGAGCGTGTTTGACCCCCAAAGTCCAGTACGTCTGAGTAGTGTGCTTGCTCCATACCGGGCCTGTTTGAGGAGGTGGGCCCGGACACGGTGCAGTTAGACTCAGGCATGGTACACATGTTGTGTTATATAATTGTGCCCAAACACAAGATGCAAATGCGACTGTCCCATTTAACAAAACTGGCAGCAAAGGGATGACTTTGGTCTACAGCAGGGGTGCAGTATTTGGTGGAAATTTGGGCAGATGAGAGTGTGCAGGAACAACTGAATAAAACACACAGAAACTCTGAGATATTTGGTTAAAGATACGATTATCTTCATGGTCAAGGATACCAAAGCTGAAAAAGCTACAGGTTCAGTATCTGAAGGTAAATCTGTCAACTCCCTGGACAAAAGAGATAAAGTGATGTGATGACTAAACATGCTCAGGTCCAGAACATGAATGAAAGCGCAGGCCAGCAGGGGAGTGGGGAGGGGGCACAATCATGCTCAGGCACAGTACAAGGCAACCGGGCCTAATGAAAGTATGCCGTTGGAGAGTCAGTATTGTTTACAGAGATGTTGATGGGAACTAGACGTCTCAAGAGTCTAATGCCTCTAAAAGCTGCATCAAAGAGGGTTAGATAAAATAGTTATAGACATGTTATGTCTGAAATATTTTATGACGGTTTTGAGAGAACGCTTTGGCCTAAACCCTTTTTAAATTATGGTGGAGAAATATGGCAACTGTGTGAGGCAAAGTAGTACATATATAAAAAAAGATGGTAAATAAAATGGCTATATTTGCACTTGAGACTTTGTGACCCTGGTTCCCACCACCACCACTAGAAAGAATGCCACACTATTTTTGACAGGGCACCATTTCACAACCCCCCCCCCCCCCCCGCCACCGAATGACTTGGTTCACATCTAAGTAATTAAATCATGCAAAAATTCAAGACCAGCTTGCTACTAGGCTTCATGCTGTATATCCATCTACCACCATTAAAGACTACTGCTGAATGTTGGAGTGAAAGAAAGGGGCAAAGAAAGAAAGAAAGAAAGAAAGGCTTTTGGGGGTCCTGAAAGTCCTATTCACTACAATGCAGTTGTACATTCTGTACACAGAGTGCTTATGGTGCAGGAGCGCAGGGGGAAAAAAAAAAAAAAAACATTTGTAGCTTCCATTTTTCTTCAAGCAACTGTCAAAATAAAATAGTGGCTGCTTCCACTTTGATAAGCGTGATTTCTTCAACAAAAGTGTCACAGGCAGGTTAACAAAAGCACCCACCGTGACATTGAAGAAACAGGAGGGGATTTCTTCCGTGCACATTGTTTTTTTCTGTTTCTGAGTGAGAGAGCTATTGGTGGAGGTGTCAAAGGCTCTGGATGAATGACCTGATGGTGTGTCAGGAGCTGGACTCCACAGAACTGCAGACACACATCTGAAAGGGAAGTCATAATCTCTCTGCATCACATGGATAAAAATCTTTGAGTGATGATCTTTCGAAAATTCGCAATGGGTAAAAGAATTAATTCATGACTAAATTACAACAAAAAATGTATTTTTGACTTATGGTTGATCTGTAAATTGTGAAAGCTTCAAGAACTTTTAACTTTTGGATAGTTCAGAAGAAGTTACTTATGTGTTTGGTGCTCTTAAAATTTTATGAAGGACACACGCACACACACACACACACGCACGCACACAAAAACCCTTGGTAGCACTTGAGACAACCATCCAGTGACAAACTGAAGCTGAACAGCAGCAAACAACAGCGTTATAACAAAAATAAAATGCTTCTTATGCTCACTGGGTTTTCATCAGCTACCAACCAAACCAAAAACATTACCTTCTTGCCTCCACCTTGGGGAACATGCATAGGACCATTGTGGATCTTTCAGAACGCTCGAGAACCCTATGGGAGTTCTTTTTGCGCCTCCTAGAATAGAACATCTATCTGCAGGAACATTCTACAACCCCTGAAGGAACCTTTTGAAACAGTCAGGAACCTTCTAGAAGGCCTGGGTGGGAGACTCAGGGGAGACGGAGGAGGATACAATGTGGCACCTCATCTGTCTGAAGAGAAAAAGAAATATTTACAGCCATGGCTCTCGGATGGCTTCGGATTTTCACACTAGAAGCTCAATAGAGAACAAGAACGGGGCTACGGATTCCAGTATAACAAACAAGGAGAGAGAGAGAGAGACACACAGAGAGAGACAGAGAGAGACAGAGAGAAAGAGAATAGGTGTATTGATTGGATTATATGATCAGAACTTTCCCAGCGGTTGAAAGAGAGACACTGCTTCAGTAGAAGTGAGATAGATAACATAACAGACTGATAACACAGGTAATAACATCAGTATGAGTCTTTGCTGTTTGATATTGTTGAAAGGAGAAGGGAAGATGCAGACGGAGAGAAAGAAGAATAGAGATCAGACAAGAAGGGGAGTAAAAAAGAAAAAGGAAATGCCAGTAAGATGATAAAGCAGGCTGTAAGATGAGAACTGGTGTGCGGGGTCATGTTTAGAGGTGGGGTTATATATTCAGAGGGGCAGGTCCAGGTTTGTGGAGTTGGAATGGCTTCAGAACTTTGCATTTCAATGGGAGTCCCTGGTTGGCCAGCAAAAGATGAGGGGGCAGAGCTACCAGACGTAACCCATTTCATCCTCTTTGTCGTCCTCTTCGTCTTCGTCGTCCTCGATGGCCCCGCGGGGACGGAGCCTGCCACGTTTCTCCTTCTGTCTGCGCCGGCCGTGCTGCTGAGGCTCCGGCTCCTCATCCTCTTGGTCATCAAGGAGAATCACAGCTCCTCCACTGCCAAAATCCCCTGAAGTCTCCTGATCCTCTTCTGCACACACACACAGTTTTGATTTGAATCTCAGGTCACGGTTTAATGATACATCCTATTAGTATTATTTATAAGTAAGTATATACGCCATGTGTAATAATACTGTGTCCCCTATGTGTTAGTTCAGTTAGATCTGGTTGGGTGATAAGTGTTATTTGTGATAACAGCACACTTTTCTCACCTTAACTGTATCAGTCTGCTGAGCACTTGTTGCCAAGTGACGCTCTATAAACCATAACTAGTTTTCTACTTCAGGTTAGTTACTGTTCTGTGTACAGTAGATTAGTGCTACTTTCCCATTTTGTTCTACAAAGTCAAGACATTTTTGTCTTGAAAGCGCATGAAAACGAGCATACACACATACACGCTCACATTCACGGAGACAGGGGTGGTGAGATAGGTCGATGCTGGAGGAACAGCTGTTAGACAGATATGAGATGAGGCTGAGGGAGATGAATGGAGAGCCAGTGGAGCAGGAAAAGAGAACGGCATTATTTATCTATTATAGTCTTTTACTGTGATGGGACGCGGTGAAACAGCACTGTTTTGACTTATGGGCCTTCAGATATCTCATAAAACAAGCGCACTACATTTTCTGCATGTGCACACACACATACACACACACACACACACACACACACACACACAATTTTACGGGCTTCTCTAAGACATCTTATATTCCATAATGTCACTGGGTGTCTCAAAGGGCGCAGCCTACAGCAATCCACACATGATGTTATGGGCTGCAAGTGTATGGCTTTGTGTGCTTTAATGGAGCAACTGCAATGTAATCACTGGAGTGTGTTACTGGTGGGTATGGGGGTGTAACCTACCGCAGATAGGGTTGCCTTGTTTTCTGGACCCTGCGATCTCATTGCCATATTTGTCAACACACCAGCATTGCCCCGTACTGCCATGACACTGTGTAGCCTTGAAGTAGCCATCTTCTGTACAGCGGGGGATATATGCTCCTGAAGAAAAAGAGAGGGAGAGTTTTCAGATTTAACACTATTTATATAATCCAACTATGTGGTTCATGACTTCAACCCTAAAAAATTACTTCATGCGGTAACAAGCAATTAAACTGGTTAATTTATTCAACTCGGTTACAAACTCTGAATAAAACAACACATGCAAAAAAATCTACATCCATTCAAACGCTTAAAAAACACTTCAAGTCAACTCTTGCCCTTTTCCACTCTTTGTGGCATATGACAGCACGAACCAGCACACTTAAAATAAAACGCAGGTTAGAAGTTTATGCAAATTATTATAATAACCCTATAATATTTTAAATCCCTTTAAACTGAAGCTCTTAGAAATCAAGTTATTTATGTCATTTTGCTATTCTGTCTCAATCTAATTATGCAATTGCATAATAGTGTGTTAGGGAATGAGTTCTTTATACATTCCATGCATTCCATATCAACAGCCTTGAGTCTGCACTTTGATCTTTTTCTATTTGTTTCAATGCTAAGCAATAAGAAAAACATGGCAATATCCCATTCAAAACATTTTAAAATATAACGTCTTCTACTTACAAATGCAAAGGTTAGAACCCGGATGTTCACTGCATTGTTTTAAAGAGCTGAGTGAGAAATCACTGATATATTTGCAGCATTTCTCTCCTCCCGTCATCATAACTGAGGTACCATACACCGTCCACTTCTCGACACTCAAAAAAGCCTTGGCCACCACCCTGCAGTATTCATATTCAACTTATGTTGTCCTATTAGCACCCTTAGCTTTAGCTCAAAGTCAAGGCAGCCTCCTGTTTTCTTGTCTTCTAGGTTGCTAATCCAGTTATTTCTAATACAGTTTAAGGTCTGCGGCAGCAGATGCTTCCGCCTCTGGCCACTAAATCACCATTCTTTCCCCTCTAGTGTGTTCCATATGTCTCCCTTCAGCTATTTGTCCCAAACAATCCCCAATTACACAGAGAAAGAAAGAACAAGAAGAAAGATACATACAACATTTCACCACTTTTGAAGTTATTACATATTTTTTTACAGTATTTTTTTAAGGAGATCATGCATTTTTACGCCTAGACAAAATAGTTCCCTCCTACATAGTGCAATACTAATAATGCAGTAGGGATGCGTTTTGGTCACAGCACATGTTTCCACATTACGAGATTAGAGACTAAACCCATCAAAGTAATCCAAATAATCTGAAAGAATCAGTTTTACGCTTCCTATGTCTCCTATCTCCGATTTTGTTCAATTATATCTCACTTGAAGTGTCAGTTAAACAAGCAGAGAAATTCTGTGGGAAGTGCAGATTCTAAACTTTGAATCAGCACCACATCAATTTAAGTTTGATCAAAAGTTATTATAGTTTAAACAGTTCTGTTTTTGTCATTTCTTGTAGATTCACCTGCGTTTGACCTTATAGTACAGAAGGTAAATCAAACACAAATGTAATGTTTTTACATAACCGAGTAAAAAAGTATTTAATCGTGTAATTACATATAAGCAATTACATAATGCAAATTGATTATATAGAGGATAATATGTAAGGGTTCAACACTCTACCTGCTGCCCTTCACCTACAGAAAAACAGAAAAACAGGCACAGGAGGAGTCTTTAGCATCCGCCTGAGCGGGACAGCTGCAGCACATCACTGGCCTTAGGGACCTGATATAAGGAACACTGATAGGATTTCGCCTTCTAAAATGTGACTCCCACACACACTCACACACACACACACACTCATACACTGCAGCAGACTTTCAGGTTGTTGTTTTCCAGGCGGTGTTACGGACTGAGTTATGAAACACTTATGATTGTGCTGGATTATTGATGCCCATTGGGCTGCACAGGCCCGGGGGCGGGCGCTCTGGGCGAACGTGTCAGCGAGAGCTAGCGTTATTGATCATAGAGGAAAATATCAAGTGCGGATGCACATAAATCACACTGAGAGGCATTAGAATTCAAATCAATTATAACTACACTTCTGCCAGGCTTCTGTGTCAAGCCTCTCTTTCTTACACACACACACACACACACACACACACACACACACACACACACACACACACACACACACACACACACACA
>JBBPCZ010000136.1:4084157-4099236 GCA_037974445.1 Brycinus macrolepidotus | reverse complement strand
CTATCTATCTATCTATCTATCTATCTATCTATCTATCTATCTATCTATCTATCTATCTATCTATCTATCCATCCATCTATCCATCCACTTCCCACTGAAATGTATTGCTAATAAAATGTAATACTTTGGAGAAGGTGCACATGAGCTTAAGGTCTTCATGCTCACTGCAAAGCATCAGCTAGAAGCATATAAAGCTCCCCAGCACTGAACTGTGGAACAATGGAACTGTGTTCTCTGGAGTGATGGAGCTCCATTCATACATATTGAATAAGTTGAAGTGACATTTGTTAATGATCTTGTGGGGCAATGCAATCCAGTCCTCACAGCAATGTTCCAACATCTTGTGAAAGCCTTCCCTAAAGAGTGGAGGCTGTTACTGCAGCAAAAGAGGGACAAACTCCCTATTAATATCCTTATTTCAGAAGAAATGCTGGTGACGAGATGTCTATCCACCTATTCACCCATCCATGACTGCTGGATACCGATATCAAGCCTGAAATGTGTTGGACAATAAAACATGTAATGGCTTTGGTCTTATAAAGGACCATTTTGTAGAGACTGTGCTCTGAACCCTTCACTCTGGCTCTAAATGTGAATATCAGACAGGCCAGTCATAGTTTTGTGGACTAAAATAACTGTTGTGGGCATCATTTACTCTAACACCACTAACAGTAATATGGTGCCCAATGTTTAGGGTCAGGCCTAAAACAGAGATAACTGCATTGCTGGTTTTAAGAATATGGTCCTATTCTAGCATATCAAAGTCATCAAACTAACTAGATATTAAAACAATAAGATAAGCAGTGTGAAGTATAAATAAGCACATGACTAGAAATAACATTCAGTACTAATCTCATGAATCAGAGAATAATACAAATAAAATAATTACTAAAATAAAGTTATTTTCTTTTACACACACACACACACACACACACACACACACACACACACACACACACACACACACACACACACACACACACACTTGGCACTAAGACCGAGAGGGGAAGAGATGAATGAAGGATTAGTGGCATCCTGAAAATGGAGGAAAACAAACACACACAAACAGCTGCCATAGCAACGCTCCAGTACCCAACCCAGTCCTCCAACACAGCCAAAGGCACAAACACACACACACACATACACACACACACACACGCACACACACACATACACACACACACACAGATAGAGAGAGAGAGAGAGAGAGAGAGATAGAGCAGAAGGATGAGACTGACAGTGGATGTGTAGATAAAGAAGGTGTGCTCACCCTGTGTGAAGAAAAAAGAGAGATAAAGATAGACAGATAGATAGATAGAGAGAGAGAGAGAGAGAGAGGGGGAGAGAGAGACTTTCTGCTCCACACTTACCTATCTGATCTGATTTGATCTGACCTAACAGCCTCATGCTTTATTCTGTTGCTCATTTGTACTCTTTACATACACACAGTCATTCTCTGCTCTTGTCACACTACTGTGTGTGTTTGTGTGTGTGTGTGTGTGTGTGTGTCTGTGCGTGTGTATAAGTTTGCCCTAAAAATAACAGAAAAAACAAACAAAAGAACATGACAATTCTAACATTGTGGGGTCAGTTCAATGGCCTTCATGAGAAAAAAAAAAAGATTATTTCAGGTTGCGTTAACCTTATTTCCTCTCTGTTTAGCTATTTACCACAGCTGCAGTAAAATGCAATAATAATGCAATAATTGTAAAGTAATTAAAAAAATTCAAAACAAAGACTAAGATACTGAAGTACTTGTTTTGCTGCTTTTTTCTGTTGAATGATAAAGGCTGCATGGTTCTGCAATACAGAAAGTTACGCACTATGTAGAACGCTGCTGTTTCCAGATGTTTCTTAACACCACCGAGCCTGACTGCCTAACAGAGGGTGGAACTGTTCCACAGTTTAGAACGATTTAGAAAGTGTCTACAGAAGACAGGACCTGCGCATTTAAGATCATAAAAGAATAGACAGACAGTGATATATGCAGAGTTTGTGAGCTTTAAAAACAAATAAAAGAGCTTTAAAATCTACCCTGAAGGATACAGGGGTGGATGCACCAACTGGGTAGCAGGTGTAAAGTCAAACCCTAGACCTTTTCAAAAGTTGTTTGCTCTAGAAAAGCAGCTAAATTCCCAATAACTTACGTCTGTAATGCTCCAAAAAGTACAAACACATGACAGAATATATTCCCCAACATTTAAAAACCAAATGGATAGCTGATGTTTTATCTATTTATGGTCTGGAATACTTGTTTCCCTTTTCATTTTGTGCATTTGGTAGTCGTGTTGTGTGATAAAGTGTTGGCATTGAACATAACTATGAGAATCAGAGCCAATAATGTAACCCATAATTATGACAGAAACAGAGTGCAGAGACGTTCTTCCAGAACCAAAGTCCATATCTCCTGAGTGGAGAAACGGTTGGGTCAAGAATGAGCAGGTCACAAATTTCAAAATATAAAATACATGGCTTAAAAAGCCTAAGAAACGTTATTCCGCAGTGTGGTCTGCTCATATTGACAGTTTCTTAAGCTGTAATGTTAATCCACTGGCATGCTTTTAAGCAGACTCTATAATTTAATCAATTAGCAAGTCTCACTGTCGGTAAAGCCACCTCTGCTTAATTTTACTTTGGTAGCATCAACTGTCCAGATGCATGCAAAAGGTAGCAATTTTGCTAAGTAATGAAGGTTATATATGTCATTATTACATGTTTTCACATAAAGTCCTATCCGGAAAATGGTCTAAGAGGTGTGTGTGTGCGTGTGTGTGTGTGTGTGTGTGTGTGTGTCTGTCTCTTCTTTGTTTTGTTTCGAAACCGTGCTATTGCATTTTGAACCAGTTGTAGAGAATGTACTTTTTTTCCTAGGAAGCCCAGTAAAGAGTGCATCACAATAATCAATTATGCTTGTAATAAATGCATGAAGTTTTTGTGCTTGGCTCTGGGACAGAAAAGGTCTAATTTTAGCAATGCTTCTCAAACATGAAACTGAGCTCATTACTACCACTGCAAGCTTGGATGCGATGCATATATTTTGGTGTGTGTGTTTGTTACATCTTTGTGTATGCCTTTATATATGTATAACAGTATCACAGTAACCTGCCCACTGCGAACTCACCCTCCTAATACCCCACTCTGCCAGCGGGGTGTAGCTACGCAGCACAGCAGCAGCAAATAAGTAGTGGTAAAATGGTAAAAATGCAAAAAGGGAGAGGGAAAAAAAAAAGATAAAGACAGTGTTGCAAGCACGTGCGTGAATGTGTGTTAGGCTGTGGGCCAGGCTGAAGGGACAGAGCTCAAAGGCAACGCTGTTTTAGAAAGCGTGTCCTGCCCTTGCGGCTCTTTCCGCTAGAGCTGCTGTATCAGATCAGCGCTGAGGATTAGCACACACACACACACACACATGGCCTTCTCCAAAATGTGACAGGAATAATCCCACAATCACCCCTCAGCACTCAGGGCAGAATGGAAGCATCCTGTCTATAACGTCCTGGGTGCTGTTTGGAATGCCGTACAGAAAGTCGGGGGTCGGATTTTTCCATGACTCGTCGCTTGGGGAGACAAAGACATCCAAACCGGATTGCACCTGATAGGCCTGCGGTCACTCTGGGGAATTGTGTCAGTCTCTCAGCATCAGCATTAGAGAAACTCCTCCACGTTTACTGATGCAGCCAGTCCACCTCTAGCCATGCACACACACACACACACACACACACACACACACACACACACACACACACACACACACACACATACACCACCTAGACCTAGCTGTTCTTCCATAATACATTCTGCTCTTTTTCGTCTGGTACCGGAATATTGTGTTGCTGTCTGTGCAAGACGATATAAGGATGAGAAACGTTTGTGTGTGTGTGTATGTGTGTGTGTGTTGTAATGAGGTCATTATCAGAGTGAAGAGCTAATCTGGCCCCTTGCAGAGAGTAAACACAATTAATCATTCATATCATCCTTCATCATCCCTCCCATTCTCTCTCCCTCTCTTTCCCTCTTTTTCTCTCTCTATCCTCCCCCACCCCTCCCTCCTCTCTCTCTCTCTCTCTCTCTCTCTCTCTCTCTCTCTCTCTCCGTCTACCCGTAGAGGTCATTCTGTGACTGAAACGACCACAGATCCACCTCCACCTACGGGCACATTTCATGCTTTTTGTTTGGCTTTTTTTTCTCATTTGTTAGTTTTACACTTAAAAGAGAGTTTTCCTTTATGATGAAAGTTGCCCAGAAGAACTATAAAACGGATATTAAAATTCTTTCTGAGTCTAGAGGTCACAGCTAAAACCAGGCGCCGTTAATTATTAGCACATGAAAAACAGGCCTAAAAGAAAAATAAACACAAGCTAACGACCATGAATACGGTGCAGTAGGATGAAAGCTTGGGCTTTTCTATCCATACACATATACACACACACACACACACACACACACACACACACACACACATGAAACAGTAATACACTTTTTGAGCCAATCTTATTATTTGGCTGAGAAACTCATGTTGGTGTGTGTTTATTTTTCTATTAATTTCTGTTTTACGAGCTGAGCTGGTATGAGCCATCAAGTTATATATCATATTCTCTCTCTCTCTCTCTCTCTCTCTCTCTCTCTTTCCGTCTCAAGGGCACTTTCTGCTGAAGATGGGCGGATGAGCATTCTGATTAGCGCTTAAAGGACCGGGACATAAAGAAAGGATGAAAGACAGCTGGATGAAATAAGAGAGGGAAAGGAAAGAGGGATGAAATAAGAGGGGAGATAAAGGAGGATGAGAGTAGATCAGAAAGGGTGAGTGAGCTGGAGCTGTGACTGCACACAGTGACAGCGAAGAAAAAGGAAAACAATAAATATTGCATGTGTGTGCAAAAGTCATTCAGCCAGAAATGTGGTCGTACCTTCACTCCACCACCGGGGCATAACGATACACTAACCACGACTGAATCCTGCTAAGATCAGCCTGGCCAAGACCTTAATCGAACTATGAAAATCAAACACACAGTCAGAATGTTCCATTAGATTCTCAATGCTGAACCATTGGTGAGCATTTGACTATAGTTATGGTGATTGTGCTGGTGTGGTTTAGGAAGAACATACCAGTGTGGGTTAAGATTAATATGCTAAAGTGGGTTCGGGTGAACGTGCGGGTGTGCTTTATGTTGAATGTGCTAATGTGGGTTAAGTTGATTGTGCTGGTGTGGGTTTAGGAGACCACGCTGGTGTGGGTTAAGGAGAACATGCTGGTGTGGGTTAAGTTGATTGTGCTGGTGTGGGTTAAGGAGAACACGCCAATGTGGGTTAAGTTGATTGTGCTGGTGTGGGTTAAGGAGAACACGCCGATGTGGGTTAAGTTGATTGTGCTGGTGTGGGTTAAGGAAAACACGCTGGTGTGGGTTAAGGAGAACATGATGCTCTGGGTTAAGGAGAACGTGATGATCTGGGTTAAGGAGAACGTGCTGAACTGGGTGGAGTTGATTGTGCTGGTGTGGGTTAAGGTGAATGTGTTGATGTGGGTTGAGTTGAATGTGCTGGTGTGGGTTAAGGAGAACATGCTGGTATGGGTTAAGGAGAACATGCTGGTATGGGTTAAGGAGAACATGCTGGTATGGGTTAAGTTGAATGTGCTAGTGTGAGGGTTGAGGAGAATGTGCCGGTATGGGTTAAGAAGAACGTGCAGGTATGGGTTAAATTGATTGTACTGATGTGGTTTAAAGTGAACGTGCTGGTGTGGTGTAAGGAGAACGTGCTGATGTGGGTTAAAGTTAGTGTGGGGGTGTGAGTTAAGGAGAAAGTCCTTTGTGGGTTTGGATAAAAATGCTAATGTGGGCTAAGATGAACATGCTAATAATGTTCATAGTGTTCATAATGTTCCATTTGACTCTTGAACCATTGGTGAGCATGTGACTATAGTTATGGTGAATGTGCTGGTGTGGGTTAAGAAGAAAGTACTGATGTAGGTTAAGCTGAACATGCTGGTGTGGGTGAAGGTTAATATGCAGGTTTGGGTCAAGGAGAATGTGCTGGTGCGGGTTAAGGTGAACATGCTAATGTGGGTTAATGAGAAGATGCTAATTCGGGTTAAAGAGAATGTGCTGGTGTGGGATAAGGTGTGTGTACTGGTGTGGGTACACACACCAATATGGTATGGAAGCTTAATATGGTATGGAATGTTGATAGAAGTATAGAAGAAAGAAATAAAAAGAATGGTTGATCTAGGTGTCTGTTTTTTTGTTTGTTTGTTTTATCTCTGTGGCATTTCATGATCCAGTACAGCTGCAACTCTAAATACTGCATGGAAAAATGTTGATGTATACACACACACAGCCTTAAAAGAACATAGCCACTGCAGCATTATTTCTGTAACAAACAGACGCACACACACACTCACACACACACACACACACACACACACACACAAACACACACACACAAAAATCAATTTCCAACCTCAGCTGGAAGTAAATGATCAGAGGAACAGTATCTGAGGGTAGAAATATTAATGTTTATCAAAATCACATGCCTCTTCTGTACTGACAGAATTTCACTGTGTGTGTGTGAGTGTGTGTGTATGTGTGTGTGTGTGTGTGTGTGAGCGTGCCTGTGTGTTTGTATGCAAACAGACTTGCAGGCCTGAACTACATCTTCCTTTACTTAATTCACTGTGCATCTCAAGGGAAGCGGGAGCCTTTCTTCACCAAGACTTGCACAACTATAAGGTTCACTTGTCCAGTATAGAGAATAAAGGAGACTAGAAATTAAAGGTGAAGCAGTCACCTCTTGAGAACCTCTTGAAAATGTAATCTACAAGCATTGTGCAACTTATTACAGAGAAGCTAATGTAGGAAATTCACCAAACTTTGGCAAATATTAACTCAAAAAACAAAAGAAATACTTTTTTGCTTCGTCTCTGCTGGGAAAACTTTTGAGTTGAAAAAAGTAAACTTAAAAAGGAAACAGAAAGTCCTTTAAAAACCAATCTGCCAATGGTACATCAGAGTTGTCAAAATGCTGAATGAAGAAAAGTGATGACTGAATTCAGCTGTGGCATAATCTGCTAATGAGATTACAGCTGGGAGGCAGGAGGAATGTGTGTCAATCATGTATGCGAGTTGTTTATGATGATCATTTTATGATGCATTATCACACCCCTACCTCTACCCATGTCAACAAATTGTCAACTCAATTGAGATTTAGACAGTCCAGCACTTCTAAATGACGATGTTGAAGAACGTGAACATCAAGGTGGTTGGGGAGGCGTGGTCAATACAACTATAAAATTATAGCTTTTTTTTAATTCAACTATGATGCAAGACCCTCAATCATTTATGCTACTGCCTTTTTAGAAGGTATGCAGTTTCTTATTTCTGAAGGTGTAGGGCTTACTTCCTTAACCTTATCAACTTATTCAATGGCAAACTCAAGATTGTGCTTCTTCTCCTCATGGTTAACTATCCAAAAATCATTCTCTTCTTTCTACTTGGATCAGAAAGTAATACTTAAAGACTACTCTTATTATGGGTTATTATACTTATTTTTTTGTTGGTCTGTCATGAACAATCCATTTTGGTGGAAACCATAACATATTACTTCATGATTTTCTCTTTTGACTGGAGAAATCAAGGCCAGCAGAAAGTTTCTAAGATGCTCAGGCTGATGGTGAGTCAGAAATTCAGAAACAGCAAAGCGAAACAGTTTTGCAAATGTGCCATACCTTGCAGTTTGCAGGACATACTTTTACTAGTGATGCCTGGGTTTTTCATCGTTAAATGTTCAGGCTTTTGCCTGAGAGCCCATAACAGGATCTGACATCCTCAATATGAACAGCTCCTTTCATTTCTGAATCCCATTCACAGACAATTTTGACTAATTTTAGTCTTTCCCTCCTTTTGTCACTTCCCAGTGCTAACATTTTAAATCACCTCCTCAAAGTGTGTCAGTGTCACAGGATAATTATATAATCGTTCCTTCATCCTTTTTCTTGTTAATATATTGGCTTCTGTTCACACATCTTCTCTTCAAAGACTGCGGTCTAGACAGAAACACATTTTTACTGAGGTTTAACTTATCAACAAAGTTGGCGAAAAACAAAGTTAACATCCAAAACCGTGGTGCAGTCTTGGCTGAAGCATAAAGCGTATAAAACACGGTTCCACTTAAAGAGCCTTGAAAAAGAAGATTCTTTTCATAAATTCAGAAAAGGCACACCACGAAAGAACTGAGCGCTTGAAGTGATGGCAAACAACAATGATTGTTGAGCAGTGATTGGAGGGCTAAGAAGACAAGACAGGGCTTGTCATGACACATTATTTTGACTGGTCAAAAAATGCCTACAAAAAAAGCAGAAAACAAATCTTACACATCAGATTTTGTAATTAAAATGTTTTAATAGAAATGATAGAGGTTTGTGAAGTTTTTAAATGCCACCTCCCCACAACACCACCATTGAGTCCAAGCCTGACATGAGGTGTACTGACTGATTGCTGTTTCAGTCTTTTGACACTTCAGTCAGACTCTGTAGAAGAGACTGTAAAGTTAAATGTGAGGTTGAACATACGGATACTGCTCAGGGTTCCACATTAACAATGACTTGTTTGCCCAAGGCAAGGGAAGTGCACAAACGTGGTTAAAATCATCTGCTTGGTCAGGTAAACTGACATTCCATTATAGTTCCTTCATTCACTTTCATATCCAAACAACAAATTTCAGTCCACTTGTTGGGTGCCATAACTACTAATATTATACAACAGTTTTCACTACTCTGGTACTGGAGGCACACCACCCTGTAGATTTTAGGCAAAGCACTGCTTTGCATTGAAGCATCAGATATTCATCAGAACATGCTCATACTGAGACAAACCACACCCAGTTTTGACCCCAGTTCAGAGCCATAATTCTGAACATTTGTTGACAACAGCAAAATTGCATGTCCCAGACTTTAGTTTAGGGTCAAATGCAGAATCAAAGTAAAAGTCAGACATACTAGAACCTGAAGGTTCCCTGTAACATTTATGGGACTCTATTACTTTTCAAAGAGTTTTGAACCCATGACCTTGTGGTTATAGATTAGAGGTAATGTTCCCTTGCAGCACTGCACCAGCGCTTATCAGAGCTTCCAGATAGCCTTAAATATTCCTGCTTTGCTGCTAGGGCTCTTTGGACTGTAGGGCTGTATCCAGAACCCAGCAACTCAGTCAAGAACCCTTGATAATGCCTTTTCCAGGAGTGTGCCACATCAATGGCCTGCTTTCGAATAATGATCATAGCTTCGGTAATGGTTAGGGTACATGGTTATCACTGAGCAAGTGGAATTCTGTCCCTTCTTACTTACAGATACACAAATTTAATGAGAGCTCCAATCTTTAGAAAAGGTCCTCAAACTCGATTACCTCTCAGGCTCATATTTCATCCGAATGTCTTTCCGCCTCTTTTATGATACCCGGGTCTTGAAAAACGTACTAGCTGTAATTACATGTTTGAACTCAAAGTCATATTTAAGTAATGAAGGACAAGAAGTCTTGATATATTGTGAATATATCCTTTCTTATAAAAACCCATGCGCGGTGCGGACCGAGGAAATTTTATGTGTTATCATATACTAGCTTTATCAGAACAATGTAATAAAATATAGGAGTTAATTAAAGTGAGATTACATTGAGTACAGGGTTTGCTGCCAGGGTCACTTTCAGAGTCAAACTGGGAAGAATGTGTTTCACTATATCACTCTCTAACTCACTTACTCTTTCTCCTTCTTTCCCAGTATGGCCACAGGCAGGAGGCTGTTCTCCTGGAGCAGATGGGCCTCCCTCTGACTCTCCTAAAAACTTGTGGGGGATTACTGGAGTGGATTAGTCAGAGGTGCCGCAAGACTGCAGGGTGATTCTCCCTAACACACTTCAGGCCAGAACTGTTGGCCCCACTGCATTAAGGAAAAGAAGCACTATGCTTCGCAGAAGGAACAGAGATGCTACACAGATTAAAAGATTTTATCACATAATTTTGCAAACACGCTTAATGCTGTTATGGAGGTGATCGTTCACCAAAGAGCAATCTTTCTGCGCGATAAGAGCAGATTATCAGATACGATGCAATATTTGATACTGCAGGCCTTACTCAGCTTGAAGACTTTGATATGGGTATATGAGGTGTGTTTGAATCAGAAAAAAAAAACACTATTTTGTATACTGTCATGTCGGGCTCCCTGAAAGGATGCACTGCAGAATCAGAGTTAGGAAACACAAAGTCCTTTTATTGAAAGTCCACAGCACATATGAGCTCACCGAGCTCCAAACTCAAACTCAGTACTCCGAGACTAAACTAGAGAGGTTCTAGGAAGCCCAGTCTTCCTACATGAAAGAACCCATGCTACGGAGTCTTCCTCTTGGTCTCACAAGCCAAGCTACTGTGGAGGGCCATCCAGCCCGTACTAGAAATCCACTGTTTGGCCGCAGTGGAAACCGGCCCTCGTACACCTCACGCCTGTGTAGAGAGATGGAGAAAGTCAGTCACTGAAGCTCCTTTAGCCTCTGGAGCTAAAAGCTACATTAGCTGTAGCTACAGTCCTTAGCAGCTCCTCCACTGCCACTTGGAGAAGCTCAGTTGGAGTAGCTCCCTCTTGGCTTGTTCTCCAGCTCAGCACTGTACACAAAACACACACGGAGGTTCAGCACGTCTGTAAGCACATACATCCAACCCGTACATGCGCACAGCCGAGTGCTACCACTCTGTTGGCTGATGACTGAGGCTATGCATCTGAGGCTATCTTCTTGGGCGACACCCTACTCAAAATGCTTTTAAATAAACAATTTGTTTTTATTTGTGTTTTTAATAGCATGTTAATTCTACAATAAGTTAACACAAGATTAACAGCAGTTTTGGGTAACTGCGCCTCCAGTTCAGCTTTAAAAAATCCTCAAAAATGGGAGGGATATATTGGACCGTTTGGGAGGGGAACAGGATCTATGATGGAAAAGAGCTGCCTCTGTCACCTTAACTTCACTCTGACCCACAGACAGAAAGAGAAACTTATCAAAGAGGGCTGGATGGCATGAGCACAGTTATCTGAGCATACAGATATCCAAACTCATCTTGTGTTTAAATAGAGTAACAGTGAGGACATTGTTATCTCAAATACAGGCTAGAAGAAATTAGCATTACTGAAGCAATGGTCATTTCTGGTCTAAACAGGCAGAAAAAAAGCAAAAAGATTGCCTTGTTTATTTATGTATTTATTTATTTATTTATTTGTTTTTCTAGATGGTTCATGTGATTTGCTGTGGCAGCTTCTCACACTGCTAATAGTGACTAACATGAGGTAGGATGCCTCTCCTTGGCTGGCAGATTTGTGTATTGTACTCCAGTTCTGAAGTGTTACATTTTCAACTGATGTCATTTATCATTACAAAGTAACATAGTTAATCAGTTTTTAATGAAAAAAAATCACCATTAGGGTGTAAAAACTCTTTAAAGAGTAAACAATCACAAGAGGCAGGATTTCTTAGCCAGCTAACCTTAAAGTTAGTTTGATCTAAAGCTGGATTCTCTTTCTCACCCCAGATCACTTTGTACTAGGTTACATCTCCAACTTAAGCAACTTACACAGCACACAAATCCAGTTCCAGGGCAGGGTAAGTGCAGGATTATAAATAGAGCATGGAATCTTCTGTTCAATCACAGATAGTCTTCTGATGGAGGATGACCCATGCTGTGCTTTTGAGGTTCTTTTTTTTTTCTTTATGACATTCGTGGTGCCAATCATGTAAAAAGTATCAGCAAGGGATACAAATCATGCCACATCCATATATGATGAATATGAAGAATATGAAGAAATGAATACTCCAATAAGTACGAATTCAATAGCAGTGGTGACAGTGTTGCTCCTTCATAAATACTTTACTTTCTGTATATCTATAAATTATGATTTCTTTTCCTTCCTTGAAAAATAAGCTGCTCAACTTCTCATGTTTCACGCGATTCATCGTAAGCGTTCATCATAAACACCATGCTTCATGTGCACGCGCACAAGAATAAATCACAGCCTGAATATCTAAACCTAAGCTGACAGAAATTCTTTACCCCATCATAAAATCAGTTAACCGCCAGGAGATTTGTTTCGGACTTGGTCAGGAGTCCTGTTTAAGTTGAACTTGCTCTATGAGTCATGAGTTTATTCTGAGAAAACCTTGTGACACATAAATGTGTTTATAATTAAAAAGTAGAAATGTCATCAAAAAGTCTTTTCTAAGCAGCTTTAAGTATAGTGTATTCTTTCTTCAAACAAAAAGTCAAGTCAAGAATGCATGGAAAACCGTACATAAAAAGTGATTAGTGTGATGTTTTCCTCAGAACAATAAATCCGGTTGGGCTGTAATTGAAAGAAAATCTGCTCATGGGGGTCTGGGACAATATATATGCCGACGAGAGTTTACAAAAGTAGAAATATCAGAAAACTGAGGCAACCGCTTTCAGGTTAACCTTTCCACTGACCACTGCTGCTTTTGAGGTGGCTGGAGTGAAGAATAGGTGGACTGTCTGATATAGATGCTAAATAGATACAATCAAAATGGTTTCTTTAATCAGTTGCCAGTTACTGTTGTTATATAAAGGGCTGTTCACCAACCCTACACCTGGAGATCTATCTTCCTACAGGTTTTCTCTCCAACCCAAACCTAAAACATGAAGTTAATGAAGGACTTATGACTAGATTGAAAATAACTAGATTGAGCAGTTGTGGTGAATTGAGGTTAGAGTTAAACTCAGCTGGACTGATCTCCAGGAGGAAAGGCTGGTAGCTGGTGCCTAACTTGGAGGAAATAAAGCATCTTGGAGCAAATCACAAGGCGTAATTATGCTCTTTTCATTTTTACACTTAAAAGGGGCCACAAAGAGTTCTTTGAATGATACCACAGACGAGGCGTTTCAGTTCCCTAAATAAACCATTATGGTCAATGAAATGTGTGAGTGTGTAAATAATCTTCACATAGTGTAAAGGTGCTTTATCAATTCAAGAGTACTTCCATGAACTTGTACATCATGTGGAGGTTCTTTAAACCTTAAAAACGTCCTCCATACTCAAACATATGGTTTATAAAAATGGTTATGAACCATTTTTAAGGGACCCAAATGTTTCTTCTCTGGCATCACAGATATAATCATTCCTGGCACACATAATTTAAAGAGTGTATAAGTAATGACTTAGTCATAAGTCATTAGTAATAACTCATTATTAATAATAAGTCATTTTACACTGTTCTCTGTGTACTTACTGAATAAAAAAGTCCCAGACTGTGGATGTCACTGACATTTAAGTGGCCAGATTCCTCCAGAGGTTTTCACTCCTGGAGATCCTCCAGCCAAAGCAAAATGAGGGCTGGCTGGAAATCACCAAGGATTGTGCTGAGAACAGGGCTTGCCCCCGGACTACGGACCAGAAATAAGACACTATTCCACAACCCTGCTGTGGGTGCAGACAGCCCTGAAATCTGTCATCTCAAAGCTGCTCTAGTGAGAGTGACTACTTTAAAGCTGTCTGACTGTTTTAATAAAGTTGGCTGGCAATCTGCAGAGAACTTTTGTGCTATGCCAGCTGCCTGGTTCATTCATACAGTACACAGCGCCTACTGTGAGAATCAATGCTGTGTTGTTCTTGGGGAAAGGCCTTATCTAGAACAAATAAAAGTAAGACAGCTGGAGAACAGAGGTTGAAAGGTTGGCACAAACATCAGACTGAAAAATTGTCGTTTCAATACAATATTCACTCAGAAGGAAATAACAGGACAACTTGAGTAATAAAGTAAACCCCTTATAGTCATGTGTGAACACACCACTGCACATAGTGTGAACAGCACAAAATTCCTCCTCTGCATTTAACCCATTCACCAACTAAAGCAGTGGGCAGTCAGGAACACAGCACCCAGGGAGCAGTGTGTGGGAACGGTGCCTTGCTCAAGGGTTCCTCAGTGGTGCCACTAGCAGTCCTGGGATTTGAACCCACGACCTTCTGATTGCAGGGGTGACATCCCAACCACTAGGCCACCAGATTAAAATAAATAAATAAATAAAACACGAGAAGAAGTAGTAACAAAATGCGATTGGTTAAAGACAAACTGCAAGAAACTCAGACTGTTTTCTTCCCAAAAATATTTGGATGTAGGCTAATTAAAAATATTATCCCACTGATGGTTCCAACCTGGCAATGAGATTGGCTGAGAGGCATTCTGTGAGTGCCAATATCATTCAACAATGGCTCTCCAGTCGAATCCCTTTAATTATCACTCCGCCTGCCTGTATCCTAGCAACAAAAAAACAAAATAGCCACAACAAAGTTTATTAGAAGTCACTCCTTCTGAAAGCAGCTATAACGAATAACATCTTGTCCTAATAAGAAGTGATGTGACGGACAACTTCAAAACCAAAACACTCTGTAATCAACCAAGCCGTCTACACCAGCTGCAAGTGGCAGAGCTCAGTTTATGAAGGAAGGCCCACTTCTATTATTGACATGTCATGTTGAATTAAGCATCTTGTTAAAAGTTTAAAATCCGCATATTGTGTCATATTTTCTCCATTTGTTTCACTGAGCAACATAACAGAAATATATTCTACTTTTTTTACACCGTGCTTTTTGTTATCATGATTTTCATGGGAAAAGCGAACAAGGATGGATTCAGACTTGAAAGGTAGCCGGAGGTCCTTATAGATGGGCCCCACTGGGGACAGAACTGGTGACCTGCAGTGCTGGATCAAACACTAGTCTCTACCCCCAACACACAGCAGACACACCTGCAGCCAGCAGCGAGGGAGCAGGAATCCCTTTTATTCCTGTTACCCATTCTCTTTTCTCTGTGGACCAGGCAAGGTCAGACCTCCCAATCCCTCCCTTCGAGCAGACTGGGGGACTAATGTTTCATTTTAGAGCAATAGGACACAGTTCCAGTCTGACTGCTAATTCAGCTGAATAATGTGTTGGAACAGAGAGAGTAACGTGGCTCTGTGGTTATTGTGGTGTAGTGGGAGATTCTACTGTCCTTCACTTGCTGTGTTCATGTGCGATTATATGTTATAGCTGATCAGTGTA
>JBBPCZ010000136.1:4014422-4025292 GCA_037974445.1 Brycinus macrolepidotus | reverse complement strand
TCAATAAAGTATCAAGGAAGATATGGAAATCCGCGCCTGTGCCTCTCTCTTAAATGGGTATAGCCCGAACGTGACAATAACACAGTGTAATTAGTATTAAGCCTTTTCTGAGTATTTCTGGAGAGTTTTATTTGGACTTTCTCTGTGTTTCTGTGTGTCTACGCAGTCGTAAGCAGCTGGTGGCCAGGTGGTTAGGGAGTTGCCCCTGTGATCAGAAGGTCATCACTTTGAATCCCAGGACTGCCACTGTTATACCCGTGAGCAAGGAATCATTTAAGTTTTCTGATTTTGATTCTGATTCAATCACTGACCATTTTAGTAGAAACACCTACCGTATAAGTGCACAGACTATGTCCCACCTGTTGCTGTGCAAATTGCCCACCTGCCTCTAGACTGTCCATCAGTGAAACGAGACCACCATAGCACCACTGACCTACCATTATCTGGATAATGAATCCCAGCAGTGACCCTGACATGGTAGGGCATGGCAGAGTCTGTGACGCTGGGATTTTTATGCACCTCAGTGTCAATGCTGGGTTGAGAATAGACCAGCAATCAAAAATATCCATCATGTGGACAAAAACCACACTGATGAAGAACTAGAAGATGACATTTACTGTGAATGGAAAAAAGTTGGACCAAAAGATCTATGTAATCTAGTGGTCTGTATGTGTCCACAGAGCGTAAGCAATAGATGGGCAACAATCAGTAATTGTATCTACAAAGTGCACCTGGTCTACCTGATAAAATAATAACTAAGGGCATACTGTAGTAATGCATTATGGATGTCAGTTAATATTCTTTATTTTCACCCTTTTTACCCTTTTTTACTAGGAAGGCTCCATGAGACTTTTTTTGCAAATGAGCCAAGCTTGCAAAACATTTAATTAAAAAACACATTTCCATTTCTATTATTGATCAGAACAAAATCTCAGTCTCAGACACATATAGATGGAGAGTCTGATATAAACAGGACGTCAAGCTGGCCACAACTGTCTGGATTTTGCCAGCTGCATTTTGATTAGCTCTCCGCACATCTGTGTGTTTGAACTTCTATCCAACAGGTTTCATGAGTCCCATAGGAAACAAACATCGTCCACTTCTACTGTGCCAGGAGTGCTTTGACACATTCTGTGTCAATTCTGAATGCTTGCCACACATACATGTACAAGTCTATGTAAAGTGCTGCTTAATACTGTTTTCGCAGTATTTTGCAGTAAATACGTCCAAAAACATCATCAGATTTTACTACAAGTTCTGAAAGTAGATAAAGAGAACCTAGTTAAACAAACAAGACATAAATATCATACTTGGAGGAAAAGTATCCAACATTAAATATCTTTGATAAGGAAAAGTAAGTGAACCTTGAGGATTAGCAGTAAATTTAACTGTGAAATTAGAGTTTTCAATCAATAGGATATTTGAGTACGCACCCTGTTTTATTTAAATAACCGGCATTTATCAAAGTCTGATCTTCAAATCATATGTTTTACCTCAGTAAAAGAGTCGCTGATGATCATCAGGCTGGACAAGGTTACACAATCATTTCTAAAGTGTTCGGACTCCACCAATCCACAGTCAGACAGATTATGTACGCATGGTTCAAATTCACAACCAGTGCTACCCTAAAATAAAATCTTTAGAATCAATAATGAAATAAGAAATGAGAGCAGAGCCAATATCTAGCCAGCAAACCCTTCATAGGAAAGGACAGATCACAGATCCAAATCAGTCAATTGAAGCCCAGAGAGAAAGAAGCTGTCCATGGTGCTGAAACCTAACAGCCGTGAGACACAAGGCCAACACCAATGCCTGACAAATATGATCGTAATGCTTTCAATGAAATTTCCTATTAGTAAAACAACATGAGTACCTTAAGGACTTGCTACTAGAACAAACTAAGCTATCTACATTGCCCATGAGGCCATTCTATACAACTTTACAAACTGGAGTTGCCTGAAAGTGCCACAGTGCTAAGTGTGTTAAAACATCCCATTTAATGTTATCTGTAATTCAATAAGGTGGCCCTCTATTGTGCTGTGCTTTTACGATATGTTGTATAATACAAAATATAAAATTACATCATCTAGTCCGTGGGCAATTGCTTACCAGGACTGGCTCCTTTGTTTTTGTTCCTTTATTTCAGCCTCAGTATAATTTTAACCTAAAGTGAAGTGACTCAAGTTCATCCCATTTTCATTACAAACTCCTGCTACATTTACACTTGTTCACTAGACAGTCTCAGACGCTGATCATTATGTTGTCTGATTAAAAGATGAATAGACAGCTTTATTACTTGCATCATTCATCATACGAATCAAAACGCAGCTATGTAAACTAAGCTGTACAATGTAAACAATTAGTATTTTAACAACACTTCAACAAACTATGATATGGGGCCTTTACTTTGCACCATGTTCTTCACTTTTCTTCAAGTCAAGACATATAGAGAGAACAATGGGTGATTGGAGTCTCAGGAGAACACAATGGCTGCATCTTTTTTAGTCAGCGGGCAGCATTTCAAAGACTGTTTGCTGATTTCACAGCCATCTTTAAAAATGGAACAGTCTTTGGTGACAAAGAGATTAAGATTTTTTTGTTACTGTTCTTATTAAATGTTGCTAGGGCAGAGAAAACAAAGAAAAACTTGAAACTTACTCATAAAGTTGGAAAGTACAAAGGGTTGGGCACATATTACACATTTCCATCCTAAAGTGACTGGTTAATCTGAAGATGTATTGATATGAGAAAATGCAGGGCAGATCTAATGTGAATATTTCACTTTAATTTTTTAATGTCAGTTCAAAACATTCTAGTCATTATTATTCTCTCTCTCTCTCTCTCTCTCTCTCTCTCTCTCTCTCTCTCTCTCTCTCTCTCTCCCTCTCTCTCTCTTTCTCTCTCTTTCTCTCTCTCTCTTGAGAACAGTGGCAGCCACTAACTAAATTATTAAAGCTGTGACAAACCTCTAAACACATACACACACACACACGCACACACACACAAGCAGTCTACACACTATCTATCCGCAACCTCAGGGAACAGGAGAGATGATGACCAATTCAACTATTTGACACGGTTATAGATACTATAAACATGAGAGAGAGGGAGAGAGAAAGAGAGAGAGAGAGAGAGAGAGGGATAGAGAGAGAGAGGGTGACACAGTGAATGAGGGAGGATGTGGAGAAGGAGAGAGGGGAAGCAGAGAGAAAGGGGAATATGCCATGGAAAGAGAAAGATTGAGAGAAAGAGAGGGGGAGAAGGAAAAAAAAGAGAGGGGGGAGAAAGAGAGAGAAAGGAGAATATGTTGTGGAAAGAGAAAGATGGAGGGGGAGGGAGGAAAGAAAGAGAGAGAGGAAAGTGGAATATTTTGTAAAAAGAAAAAGAGAGAGAAATCAAGAAAGAGATGAGAGTTGTGGAAAGGTAGGTACAGAGATATGATTACCAAAGCTCAAGGAGGAGAGAGAGTATTAATCTAAAAAATGTTCAACCTGTAAACATTCTCTATTGTTCTAGGTCTGTGTTTTCCTCTTTTAATGGTTTTTTGGTAACTGCTCTGTGTTAGAAAGGAAAAAAGTGTGAGTGACAGATAGAGAGAGACAGAGAAAGAGAAAGTAAGAGAGAGAGAGAGAGAGAGAGAGAGAGAGAGAGATGTGTATTTCTCGTGGTTAGGGGTCTCCGGTGAGCAGTCTGAGCACCAGCTCAGTAAAGCCCAGCTGAGTGCAGCTGTAAAGCTCTAAACTCTGGCTGGAGACTCAAAACTCTCACAGCTAGAACCACTCCCTCACCACTCCTGAGCTTTACAGCCAGAAACCCCAACCAGCAGGAGAAAACAACAACAACAAATAAACGCAGAAACAGCGGAAGAATTCGCTCTGAAAAACAAAGATTCCTCAGAGGTTACTGAGCACAGTTTCAGGAGGGAAAACACATGGCATTTTTTGGGGAAATTGATATAAACTCTTTAAATTATGTGATGGTTAATGTTTCTTCACCCTCACACATCTCATTCACGAAAATGTTACTTTAGGGAAACTTCCACTGAAACGTTCTGAAATGGCAGAGGTTCTCAAACTGACCTTTAGGGCCCACCACACAATCCACATTTTTCCTCTAATCCTAGGGGTATTTTACAAAGCCAGATAACTTAAACCTCAAAGTTAAGGTCTATCCAATAAGAATGTCCCCTGGCCCTTTTCCTCTTGATCAGGCTTGCCTTTGGGCTTAAGCTATTAATGCTGCTTTGTGTAATCCACTCTCACCCCCCTAGGTGTTGTGAGTTGGGTTGGAGCAAAAATTTTGACTATTTGAGGGTCCCTGAGGACCAGTTTGAGGTCCACTGCTATAGAGAACCAAAAGTGGTTCTTCCATGCCATCACTCCAAAGAACACTTTGTGGCATCTAGATTTTCATAGGGTAGGACTATTAGGCACCAAGCAGAGGAAAAAAGAAAAGCAAGAGGGAAGATGAAAAAGGGAAGAAGGGCACAGAAAGAATAAGGCCATTCTTCTGCAGCGTCTCTGTCCAGCAGGATGAGTGTGTGTGTGTGCTGGGATGGATCTCCGGGGATGCAGTAGCAGAGTGAATAGCAGGACGAGTGCAGACACAACACAAATACTCCAGCCTTCTCATCCTCAGCGGCCTGATGCAGTTGACCATCTCATGCTCTGCGATATTCTGCAGCAACTGTTGCTAGACTGGACGAGTTTTGCCATTTCATTCAATCTGATTTGACCTCACAACATACTAAGCTGAACTGACCGAAACTAGACAGAAATGACCTCAAAAATATTCTACTTTCAGCTATTCCAACCAAATATATTATTGCTAAAACTTTCTACATTCGTGTCTTAGCAAAACTTGTAAGCATGAATAGGTCAATTTGTTATGTGTGTGTGCCTAAATGTGTTTAGCACAACCTCCCAGAAAAGTCTAACTCTGCCTGCTCTCTGCAGTGAGTCTGAATAAGCTGGGCATTCGGCTCTGGCCGAGCTGGGAAGCAGACCGGGTTACAGTTCAGAGCTTTAGAGTTCTGCTCTCTGCCTTACTGGTCAGAGTACACTGCCCAGAGCACACACTGCTGGAGAAGAAAAACACAGACAAAATGACTTTCACTGCACTGCAGTGCTTTCTGTCTTTCTTCGTCTCTATTCCTCTCTCTCTCTCTCTCTTGCTCTCTCCCTCTCTTTCTGTCTCTCTTTGTGTGTATGTGCAGCTCACAGTTTAAATTCAAATATGTGTATGTAATTTATATTAAAATGCGTGTATATATATATATATATATATATATATATATACATATACACATTTTAATATAAATATATATATTGTAATATCACATTGTACTGTAATAATTAGAAGCATGACGTGAACAAGAAGTGATTAAACATTAGGGGGGTTGATATAGCAAAAATGTTCATGATACATGTTATGTGACAATATGCATTTCTTTCTGACACTGAACATGTTGAAAAAGCTCTACAGTATAGTCAGACTGAAAAACATTATCAGCTGATTTTTATTCAACACTGCACACACAGCACTGCAATAAATCCAATTATATGTTACTAATTATGCTCTGTGTGTAATGAAACATGCAATCAATATTCTTTAAGAACTGACAGTATCACAATATCCTAAGAAAATCATATTGTAGCATAATTTATCACAATAATGATAAATATCATAATACTGCCCAGCTCTATTGCACATTCATCACATTGTGCACACATGCACAAAAAGTGCACTTTGTCATGTGATGAATAGCCTAGGTGGTTGACCTTTAAGTTTGTGTCAAGCATTACCGAAGCTCCATGACTAGTATGCACTCTTTCTTACAGAATACAGGAATATCTTTCCTTGGAATATTCTCTTGTTTCAGTTTAGGAAAAGGCACTCTCTGAAGACATATTTCAACAGAAACTGTTTCTCATATTTGCTACATCGTGCTAATGTGTTAGGGGTAAACACTATAATATATATTAAAAATAATAACTAAGTGCATTAAAGCTGTCTCTCTGCCTCTCCTTCATTGTATGCCTAATTTCTCTATAAAATAAAACAATAACGGCACTGAAAAGAATCAACAAAGTAAGAAAGTGTCTCATTAAAGTCACAGTGTGTCCTCTTAATCATATAAAAAAACATCCGGATAAGTGCACCCCTCCAAACACACACACACACACACACACACACACACACACACACACACACACACGGACACCTTTTAATATTCGGCTTTAGAAAGAAGACACCCCACCATTTCTATCCGAAGGTGCTCTCAGCATTAAATGTTCCATTACCATAACAAATCGCTCACGCTGTTTTGTAGAGCAGAAATGTCAACTCATTATCAGACCCTTCACAGATGCCCCAGCGCCCTCATAGAGCCGACCCAATCTTCGCTTCTCACAGAAACACTGCATTCTGCAAGCTCAAAACACAAATCGACTTAAAAACTGACCCCCACTCAGTCCTCCGGGGCAGAGTTTAAACTCTACGTAACCGCTAACCAGACTGGATACAGACTGGACCGAGATTATCCACCAACAGATAGTCCTAAAACTCTGTATCCCTCTGCAAATGAGTCCTAAATTCCTCCCAAAATATGGACAGACTTAGGACAGAACACACTTTGACTGTTGTGCCTAGAAGAAGCCAAATCTCTTTCAGCGGTCTTCGTATTCAGCAGGATTTATCCTGGGCTAAAGAGCTGAGAATTTCTCCAATAACTCTAAAAATACAACCAGAACACACACCGGAAAAAATTTCTCAGCTCACTCCAACACAAGCAGGTTTCATGTCCTGCCAAGTCACCAACACACTTCTTTAGTCTAAAATCTCCCCGTGCACTTCATCTGTAATCTCTCCGCTACACTTCCTTCATCTGCATTAAGGCTTCCTAAACGGTTTTTGGCTTTGATGTACTGTTCTAAGAAGAAACCTTCAATTCATACCAAACTTTGACTTAACGTAAACTTTAAAATAATGTACAAAAATGGTTCATCAAAGGAAAAGTTCTGATGGGAACCAAAAGTGTTTTATTTTTTCCTATGTGGTTCTAATGTGACCACAGAGACAGTACGTTTGGTTAAACAAGATGTTACCTTTGCTTAAATAAGTGAAACAGTCTGAGACGGTGGGATATAATTGTTATTTTTATTTATTTTTATTGTAGGGCATTTCCAGAACTCAAAACAGGTAGCAGGTATCAGTAGGGGTCAAAACCACATGCAACAAGAACTAGAAACGAGGAAACAAGGGATGACAGACAAAGGTGCAATAAATAACTGAGGGTGGGACCAGATCGAAGCTAGAGCAGAAGGATCTGTGACTCTAGGAATTTGAAAGTATGAAAACAAAAGGCCTACATCAGCACAAGTCTCAAGCAAAAGCTGCTATTCCTACCCATTAAAAGGCATAAAAACGCTGTATGGAGTCCCTCAATTTACTGCGAAGAACCTCTGGAAAGACAGGTTTCATGGGATGGAAATGCAGTCAGGACTCTTTTTTTACTCCATAAACCTCAGTAGAAAGTTCAGCATTTCATTTAGGTGAGTGGAATAAATGAGAAAACTCCACTCTTAGAGGCTAAAAACTTTACTGTTAATATGGTAGCTTTATTGTGACTGAAGAACCTCTAGTAAAATTTACACTGTAAATAAAGACTGCACTTTAAAAAAAGGTAACTGAACTTAAATTTTCGTCTTCCTTGAACATCTAATGGAAAATAAACTTACGTATAAACTAATGGAAGATAAACCTGTGTTAACTTATCAAACATAATCTAAATTTTGGGTCCATTGGTTCAGTCTGCGTCTGGTCCAAAGCAGAACGTGCATTTTAGTCCTGGCTTGCTTAGCATTCACACTAAACTTTTTCACAGTGCAGATGATGGTTCATTCTGTCTTTTCTTCTTTTAGACATCTCTGGTCCATGCTGCGCTCTTACGTCAGTTCTTCTAGAAGCAAAATGAGATCGACCTGCTGAGGTTGTTCTTTTTCTGAAGTTGTCCTTGTTCATATGACAGGATTCACACATGCTCTAACAAACTACAATAACAGGGCAATCATGTCCAACCGGTGAAGCCTGAACATACTCTTTAAGGCAGCCTTGAAATTTAGGTCAGTCATCAAATAGTTTAAGAATTTAGCTCCTCTTGCATTTGAACTGACTTTCCTAACACTGGCTATCAGAATTTTGCACTATGCTGGAGTAAAAATAAAAGAGACATCAAGCATCATGCAGTAAAAAAACTCAAATTTCAGGAAGTCATTATAGCTGCTCTACAAAGTTTGATGAGATGAAGTTATAACTGATTATTGCTATAATTGATTAATCCAGAGGTTCTAAATCTGGATCCTGGAAGCACCTGATCATATAAGCAGCAAGACTTTCCTGAGTTGCAGTGTGCAGGAAAACAACACTAAAATGTGCAGTAACATGTATGGAAATGAATCTATCAACTGCAGCTCGAGTTATCAACTACTTAAGCCAATATTCCTTCAGTCATTTCCTCTCCTTTGCCACATCATAGTGCTGTTATCATGGCTCAGCTAGCAAGTTCTTGTTATATCTTGCAGTAAATAATAGTAGAAAGCAACTCTTCCTGTACTGTGTTGGAGCCGAGTTATGCACTGCATGTCCAAATTTTTTTCCTGAAATTAAGGTCTAATAGGGACGTTGTCCCCATTTACTGTAATAACAGCCTCTACTCTTCAGGAAGGGTTTACAATAGATCTTTGCTATGAGGATTTGATTGCATTCGCCCAGCATTAGTGAGGTCAGGTACTGATACTAGACGATCAGTTCTGGATCACAAACTCAACTCCAACTCATAGGTATTGGAGTTCCATCACTCAAGAAAACTGTACTCCACTGCCAAGAGGAGTAGACTATTACTTCTGGTTCCACCCTTTTGAACATGTTGTGAATGAGAATTACAGAGCATCAAAGAATGTTTTTGTTTTGAAGGAAGAGGTACTTGAACATAATCAGCACTGTCGGTGACTAATCAACTTTATCGACTAATAATCACAGCCTTAATGGAAGAGTGTTGTCCTCAGCTGTTGTTCTTGAAACCCTATTTCTAAACAAGTTCGAACACTGTGTAAATAAATATAGAATGTGATTATCTGCAAAGCATCGAACCCCATTTTAACTGAGAACAGCACACAGACAACATATCAAGTGCTAAAATGTATTGTTTTTTTGGGGGGGAAAAAAATGCTCTTTTTAAATTGTGGACAGGGCATGTTTGCCAGTGTGTTGCATCACCTCTGCTTTTAACAACATTCTGTAAATATTTGGGAACGGAGGAGACCAGTGGCCAGAATTTTGAAAATGTCCCAGTCCTGTGTAATATATATTTCAGCTGTTCAACAGCTCTGCGTTCCCTTTGTTGTAGTTTTCAATTCATGATGCTCCAAATGTTTTCAGTGGGTGACAGGTCTGGACTGCAGGCAGGCCAGTTTAGCACTTTGGAACTGTACTACTACAGAGCCATGTTGTTGTAATACATGCAGAATGTGGTTTAGCGTTGTCTTGCTGAAACAAGCAAAGCATTTCCTGAAAAAGACATTTTCTGGATGGCAGCATATGTTGCTCCAAAACCTGTTCAAATCACTCAGCATTAATGGTGACTTTCCAGACGCACAAGCTGCCCATGCCATGTGCACAAATGCAATAGACCATCACGGATACTGGCTTTTGAACTGCAGCCAGATAACAAGCCAGGTGGTCCCTCTCCTCTTTAGCTTGGAGAACATGATTTCCACAAATGATTTCAGATTTTGATTTGTCAAACCACAGGAACATTTTTACTTCCCCTTAGTCCATCTTAAACGAGCTTGGACCCAGAGAAGGTGGTGAAATTTCTGGATGATGTTTATATATGGTTTCTTCTTTGATTGATAGAGTTTTAACTTGCACTTGTGGATGAAGTGATGAACTGTGCTCAAAGGTAATGGCTGTTGGAAATGTCCCTGAGTCCATGCAATGATTTCAATTAGAGAACTGGATCTGTTTTTAATGCAGTGCTGCCTGAGAGCCTGAAGATCACAAGCATCTAATGTTGGTTTTCGACCTTGGTTTGTTTTGCTTGTTGATTTATCTGAATTCTCTGAATGTTTTAGCGACATTACATACCGTAGATGATGAAAGTCTTTGTAATTTTACACTGATGAATGTTATTCTTAAACTGTTGAACTATTTGCCCACACAGTCTTTCACAGTGGTGAGATCTTCTTTTTATACCCAATCACAGACCAATCAACCAAATTAGTCACAAAATGTCCCACCAGATGTTTTTTGACAACTTTTCCAGTAATTTGTTGTCCCTGTCCCAACTTCTTTTCTTTTTTTTCAGTTTCAGCATTTTGTTTTTATTTACATTTTACACAGCATCCCAAATTTTTGGGAAATGAGATCCTGAAGCAAAAGTGAACACACTATTAGGACTACAGAAGTATATGAATCCACACACAAACACTGACTCACTAAATTTGTGACAGGCAGTGTCTCTTTGGTCTGTGTTGGTCTGTCTGTCGGTGTGTGTGTGCGCCAGCAGGGAGACACTAGCACACACCGAAACCCATCATTATGCAGTTTGCTTTGTTAAAAAGTACAATTATTCCAGACTCTCCCACTGCAATTCTTTGCCAGTGCGCCCCCGGCTAACAGCACCCACTACTCACATCCCATAATGATCACACTGGAGGAGCTGCCAATCATCCAGCATGGGGCCACTCCCACTGGGCATCAAACCAGAAAACAACCAGCTAGTGTGTGTGTGTGTGAGAGAGAGAAAGAGAGAGAGAGAGAGAGAGAGAGAGAGAGAGAGAGAGAGAGAGAGAGAGAGAGAGAGAGAGAG
>JBBPCZ010000136.1:3875811-3904167 GCA_037974445.1 Brycinus macrolepidotus | reverse complement strand
TCTCTCTCTCTCTCTCTCTCTCTCTCTCTCTCTCTCTCTCTCTCTCTCTCTCTCTCTCTCTCTCTCTCTCTCAGTATGTCTCCTGTTCTGAGCTACAGGATCAGCAGTACAGTGTGGATCTCTCCTCTGTAGACTCCAACCCCCGCCTGCACCCAGTCACCAAGTCCCTGTCCCGCTGGATAGTGCGTCCCGGTGGTCCTACTGATCCCAGCCTCCCCGCTGTCTCCTCCCCTCCGGACTCCCATCATGCCATCACGCTCTGCAAGGAGCTGCAGCCTTACGTCAGTCTTGTCTCAGGCCTAACCAACAGCTCAGGAGAAGTCAAAGACCGCAAAGCTCTCGTGTTTGACAACCCTGCGCACTACTACCTCTACAACCGGCTGGTGGACTTCATGAGCAGCAGAGACATTGTGAGCCAGCAGATAGCGGACGTGCTGAAGGTGTGCCAGCAGGGCGAGGTGGTGATGATCAGGGACGCCCTCTACAGGCTTGGAGTGGCACAGCTGAACACTGAGGAGGAGCAGGGGGAGGAGGAGGGAGAGGGAGACGTGGACGCAGTGGCTGTAGAAGACATGGTGTTGGAATGACAGGGGAGGAATACAACCCTGGCTAATTGCTCTGATGCATCTTCTTGTAGTAACTGTTGCAAGGTTATCAAGCTTTACATAACGTTAGCAAAAATCCCATTCAATCTAATGAGAAACTGTAGGGCACAACTTCATCCCATCATAATATAGACATATGTAGATATTTGAATGCTCCTGGTCAAATGACCTGTTTTGTTGTTTTTCTGTGTGAAAATAAGTACACATCCTCTACAGAGAACACTCATCTGCACATTTTAATGCATTACAATTTACTCAATTTAGCATATGGGGGGAAAAATATAATTTACCTGTGCAAAACTGTTACCTAATAGAGTTTAACTGTTAGAATATAGTGTATCATAATTTTTATACATTAAACTCTGGAAATAAATAGAAACTGTGCACTAAACTTTGCAGAAAAATGCCAGATTTAAGTCTGTTCCTTGTATATTCACTTAGAAAATCAACATCATGTCACTGGTTGTGTTCAAACTTTTGCATACTGTTCATATCAGTATAGTGTTTGATTATAGATGCTAAATAACCTTTACTTTTCAGTTTAATGTGCTGTGTTTCACAGCTGGACTGTATTGTCGTAGCTGAATCATATCCAGGCCTGATGGAAAAGATGACTGCACAAAAGAAACTGTCCTGTCTAAAGATATTGACGTTCCACCTACATACATATGTCATTTGAAATGTATAATACTCCGTAAATGTAGGTGTTCTCACAAAAAAACTGAAGAAAGACTGAGGTGCCACAGTTTCTAAGCTTAAATTTGACCTTTGTCTATGTTTTGTAAAGCTTCTTTAGTCTTGCAACAGTTGCGACAAAAGGACTCCTCTGTAGGCAGAGCTTTAATAGGTCAGTTGAGTGGGCTCCAGTGAGAAAGAGGAATCAGGAAAGAGTGGGAAAAGTAACTCAGACACTGTGAGACAGACTTTCGGTAACGGAAAGATGCACAAATGCAACAGCACCAAAAGACAAAGCACTGAGTGGACAGTGACGATGATAAGTTATAGTACAAGAGGACAGTATTTATTGAACAGAATAATGTGTTTGTAACCAAGGAACATAAAGTAAGTGTTTATGATCCATGTGTGTTTAATTAACTGTCATAATGTTTTTATTAAAGAAAACCACTTAATGCGAGAAAACAGCTTTTATTACAACTCAGATGGAAGTCTGGGTTTCCAAATATTTATGCATTCAGATTCCCACAGACTTTTCCTGCTGCGCAACTCTTCACATGGTGACTCCAAGTAAACCGTCGAGCACTTTGATTGATCTGTTGCTTTTGTTTGTTAATCTGTTTATAAGATGGTTATAAACAACTGATTATAAGCTGGTACTGACGAGCATGAATCAAACGAGCATGACAGAAATCCATTAAAGTTATTAGAAGTGTCAAAAGCATCATAAATTCAATTTTAGTCCACAAAAACAATTAATTTCTTCTCATCTTGCGACTGTGAATAGTAGGACCCAACCCATCCCATCACAGAGACAGTTAGTTATATTTAATGATTCTTTAATTGTGTAAATGGTCAGGTGATGCCCTGTGACGGTCTGGCGACCTGTCTCGGGTGTTTCTGTGTCTTTTGCCCTCTAACCGTTGGGATAGGCACCAGGGGGTCCTAGGTTATGACCCTGGTTAAGGATGAGCGGCTCAGATAATGGACGGAGGTCAGGTTATGTACAGAACAGCTGAAAAGGTATAACAAGTTTAAATGGAACATAATCACTCTCTTGTACCTACTGAGAAGTTTCATCTCTAGTTATTGAAAATTGAAACTCCAAAAGCTTTCTTAGATGACTTTATTGAATAGCTTATATGAGTAAAAAAAAAAAGGTAAACCTCAGAGTAGGATGAGAATTTATCCTTAAGAGCTTTAGTCTGTGTGCTACCCAGCTACTGTTATAATCACAAAATAATGATGGCTATTAGAAGAGTATGGATACTATAGCTACTATGTTCCAGTTTCAATGAAGACAGTATGCACAGAGAACGATCAAGTCGTACGTCTTGAGCAACTCATTGGCAGTGTAAGCTCAGTGCTACATCAAATGAACAAATATACCCCATTCAGACAGAACACATCAACAAAAAAGATTAACTTTTGATAAAAGGGATAGATTACATGAAGTAAATAACAAGGATATGTAAAAATGTTTCCAAAAAATTATGATTTTTAGTTGTTTTTTTTTTTTTTCTTATTTAGCTTTCATAGAATGCGTCTGACCGCTGAATCGCCCCAGAATCTAATCTGACGTGATCCGGTCTTGCAAATGTTTGCATACATGCAAGACTGGATCAGATTTTGTTATGTAGATTAGGCTGGATTAGATTTTGCTGTTTGTGTTAAATTAAGGCTTTTATACTTGAGAAGAAAGAAGCGAACAGAATCACAGGATCATCGAAAAGCTTAACAAACAATGTACAAATGAAGAATTACACATAAAAGAGCAAATATGCTTCAGAACATATAAGATCATTTGGTGCTTGCAGGCTGGAAAAATCTGATGAGGTCAAGTTTGTGCTTATGAACAGGAAGAGGAAGATGGAACATGCTGAACGGGCTGTTTTCTACATGTTCAAAGAGGGAACTGCGATTTGCATAAGTCAGGCAGAGGATATGATCCTCTAAAATGGTTTTTCTTATTTTTATTTTTTAATGTGGTTTAGGATGTTTCAGAGGAAATCCAAGTTTTTGAAAGCGTGTGGTTCGACGCATTTCCAAGTCACGTAAAGGCTTAACCACCCAGAATAACAGTGGTTTTAATGCGAATTCTAGCTCAGGGGTTCAAACACTAGCTCTGTCTACGATTTTGTCTTTGTAAACGAGCGACAGAGAACTTTGACCCTTACAGCGAAACACAGTCGTAGCTGCGAGTGGAGGATTCATGACGCACAGGGAAGAGTGAAAGGGCATGAGCTCAAACAGGCCTCTCAACAAAACTGATAGTTGTTGGCCTTCATCAGGGCCTGCTCCTCCTCTTCCTGGTCACAGGACTCTTCGCTGGCCTTGGCAGGGTCACATGCCTCCAGCTGTTCATCCAGGCCTTCAACTCCATCTCCAGACTGGATATTCTGATACTGACAGTAGGAGCAGAAAAAAACATCACACTAGGGACTAAATGCTTTTAAGCTATCAAGTTTTCTTTTTAAATATTATCTTTTCTGGCAATAAGCCAACACTCGCACTTGCAACCCGCCACCTAAAGCAGTTAAGATTGCTAAAATCAAATGTAACACTTTTAGCTGAGAATCAAATATGGATATATGCCCTGTACCGCATTCATCACTTTTCAGTTTCTGATTACAGGACCACTGTCAGATGAATAGCTTTGGTTGTTTTTTCTGAATAAGTTTCACACGATGACTCATTTCAACCCAGTCTTTAGGCATCATCTTATCAAAAAAATTTAAAAATAAGACTTAAATTTTTAAAATATATTTAAGACTTTTTAAGACTAAATGGGCCATTTTCTGGGCAAAACGTTTCCTTTTAATCATTCAAAATGTTTAAATACAAAGGGTTTGTGTAATGCCATGGAAGGTTCCCTAAAGAACCTTTCAATAAATGGTTCTCTTGGAGAATCTTTTTTGTGAATGAGGTGTGTGACTTTTTTTAAAGCTTAAAGAATGTCCACATAATGCAAAGGTTCTAGAAAGAATATTTAAACTGATAAAGAACCGTTATATCATGTGAATGTTCTTCAGACCTTTAAACGATTCTTCATGCTCCCACATCACATTTAAAAATATCGTTCTTTGATGAACAAATAGGGTTTTCTGTGGCTCTGGCCTTTGTGGCACCTTTTTGAAAAATATTACTTAACTTAGAGTAATAAGTTGCTATACATTATTTTTTTTTTTTTTATGTGTAGTGGTCACATGATCTCTCATGAGATGCTAGCGTAAACAGTAAATATAAACAACAGCAACAATAATGGAGGAGCTTCAAATTCCTTTTGTTTTTTTTTAGGAAGTCAAGCTTTTTTCTATGGCATTGCAGAAAGAACCACATTTTTTTGAGAGCCCGGTCCAAAATACTGACTTTTATGAGACGTTGTTCTCATTTTTACCTGTTCAGGTGTGTTCCCAAGCAGCCTCTCAATCAGCTGACTAATCTTGCCAAGGGTGGGCCTCTCGGTAGGCTCCAGATTCCAGCACATTTGCATGATGGTGTACCTGAATAAGGAAAGCACTGAATCATTAGAGGTATCTCACTCACATTCAGCAAAAAAATGCCCATACATGAGTAATTACAAATCAATACAAATTAAGAAACATCAATCGTTTGCTATATTTTCATTTAAAAAAGGCAGGGATTGCATATTCATCCAGATTTGACAACAAAATTTATTACTTGGCTGATAACACTGGAACATAACCTCTTCTGCATTTTTGCACACAACAACTCTCTGCTGCTAGAATACAGCACCTGTCAAAATACTGTATTCATCCAGACTGTAGCTATTGCACTGATTGATTGCACTGACAGTTGTCTTGTCTTGTCTAATTGTATTGTTGCGCTTGTGTTTTTCTTGCACACTCTTTTGTCCTGTCTGCACTTGTGGTCTTGTGGTGTTCTGTTTTGTTCTGTTCCGCTCTTGTGTTGCACCATCGTCCTGGAGGAATGTTGTTTCGTTTCACTGTGTGCTGTGTGTATATGGTCGAAATGACAATAAAACCTACTTGACTTGACTTGACTTGACACATCCCATGAGTGCTATATGGTTTAATGTGGTATGTTATTGTTTCGTGTAACATTTAGAACCCACCCTGACACATTTTCATAACTGCAGTCTTCTTAAGAAGGTAAGAAGAGTTTATCACCAGCTCAAACCAGTATTAGAATCATCCTTGTTATTTGCTGAGGGTCAGCGTGTTCCATATGCAACTTGTTTTCTTCCAGTTGATCGAATAATCACTTGTACAGCCTTCTCCTTTTGTGAGTGTTGCGCAAAAACCAATGACGCTCGCTCTGCTCGGTTCCACTAGCAGTACAGACAGACATTATTACTGAACTCACAACAGCTGGGATTGTCAAGATCTCTCCATCAGATTCCACACCTCTTTACAGATTTTCACCGGAGAAAAAGAGAAAGCGCAACAACACTGACCCAAGCCCTACATGGCCTTAGCGTCACTGAAATCGGTGTAACGGCAGATCCTGATATGGAGTGTTTCTGAGGCTCTGTAATGTTCTTGTTTGTTTTCCCCCTCTGTTTTCTGGCCTTAGAAATGTTCTCCAGTCTTTTCTCCAGTCTATGTCATTGTTTACCCCTGCCATGTGTCTGACTGTCTTGTGTTTGTTGTTGTTTTGATGTCAAACTCCACCCTAGTCCCACCTCCTCCTTTTTGTTTCCACCTGTGTCTTGTTTCTGTCTCCTCCCCCACCCAGGTGTTCTCATTTCCCTTAAATATAGTAAGTAAATATATACCCTCTGTATTTCAGTTTGTGGATCCTTTGTAAAACCTCTTGTTAAAACTCTGTTCTCTATAGTTGTGCTGCTTTACTTGTATCTTTCTCAAACCAGTTAATATTCATGTGTTTAGATCTTACCCTTTTGTTAGTGTTCTGTTTATATAGCCTTAGTGTCTGCCATGCTTGGATCTTTGTTAAACCTGTTAATATCATTTTGTGTTTATATGTAATCCCTGGACCTCTCGTTTGTGTTTGGATTTCATTTCTTGTTTGTCTATTAAAATGGAATCTCACATCTAGATCTTCCATCTTCATGTCAAATATTCTGTTGAATTGTTTCATTAAATGTATTTAATTAGGTAGAATAAAACCAGCTGTACCACACGATAATAATATAAACTTGTTTAGATTGAACTGATTTTTACAGTGTGTCTTTAGCTTTAATGTTGGTTCGTAGGCACAGAATGAGCCAGGTCCTACAATAAAGGGAAAAAAGATACTTCACAGAGTGTAGATTATTTCCAAAATCAATGTATTCAATGTTTTGTAAAGTAAAGTGTCCATTTGAACAGACTACAGCACGGAATTCTTTCTCTGCATTTAACCCATTCAGTGAAGTAGCGGGCAGTCAGGAACTCGTAGCCCGGGGAGCAGTGTGTGGGGACCCTTACTCAAGGATACCTCAGTGGTGCCTCTAGCAGTCCTGGGATTCAAACCCACAACCTTCTGATCGCAGAGGCAACTCCCTAACCACCAGGCCACTAGCTGGCCCAACCCCCCAACGTTCCACAATGTTAAATGCATAAATATGAATAAAACCTATAGTATTGCTATAGCTTGATGTAAATTGCCATGAAATTCCACAATTATCCTTTATGTTAGACTTGTTCCATCGAGCTGCTTCTTTAAGTCGCTCAAAATGAGGCTAGTGAACTGAAGTAAACGGTTCTCCAGCATGGTTAATGGGCCAAGGGAAGCGAAGAGAAGAGGCATGAAATGGGACCAAAATGGACGACTCACTCTGGGGTCATGTGTTTAACACGCAGAACTAACAGCCAACACAGTGGAGGACAAAAGCAGAACAGAGAACAGAGGCGCCGAGATACCGAGCCCTGATGAGTCAGCCATGCTGCTGCTTCATTTACTCATTCTGGCAAGCAGACACTGTATCCTCAAGTACCATCCGTACATCTTTCAGCTATTAGTGCGCTTCTCCTTTCCAGAGTCTGTCCTACATGTGAATCATCAAAGCAGTGAAATGTGTGAGGTTATTTTAAAGCCTTTCCTCCTTGACCTAAATCAAACAGAGGCTACTTTACCCTTTTCAAGCTTGACAAGCCGCTTCACTTACATTTCTGGTGGGGCAAAGTCAGGGCGGGACATTTGGTAGCCAGACTTTATCATCTTGTAGAACTTCGGGTCCACTGACATGTTTGGGTATGGGCTTTTTCCTGCAGAAAAGAACAACAAAAGAATAGATTTCATATTTAGAGTTATACAAAGCTATCGACATTGCCCAAATGAAGGTCTGGATACACATGTGATGAATCAACATGTTGGTCTTTAGTTAGGAGTATGTTGCAATTACATAAGAGTGACTTGTTCAACTGGGGTCAAATCAAACATTAGGTTACTAATCCTAGAAATATTAATCAGTCTCATTTAAACTGTATTCAGTAGCATCTTCAGTGATAGTCTTTTTTCAGTGTAGAAAAACAAATGTTCTGAGTTTGCCTCATCATGTGTCTTTGCATATCTCTCTTTGCATAACGAAACACCAATTAGTTTTTCAGAAATTGCAAAACTGACAGATCAAAACAAAAAAGACCTTTAAGCAGGGATTCCTGGAGGGCCGATGTCCAGCACAGTTTAGTGATTTCCCTACTTAAACACACCTGATTCTTGTTAATTACCAGGTTTAATGAGTTTAAGGAATTTGGTATGTTTAATAATGAGTTTCAGGAATTTAATTAGGTTTAATAATTTAAGGAAGGGAACTACCAAACTGCTGCCTTCAAGTGAACTTGAAATCGGCTTGGTTGGTTTATCTCCCTAGTTTTCCCTTTGTCAGAAGTGTAATGACTTTTGTCTGCCTATAAAACATCTTCTGATTTGTGATTACATCATCATGCACCAGTGGGCAGGGAAAGATAATACTGAACTTCCCATATGCTACATTTTTGTCGTATATTACTTCTTTCTTTGAGTTTCACATTCTATGAAATTGTTCTAAAATTACATTTTTACGTGACCTTGTCTTTTTTCGTAACTGTGCCTTTGAGACTGATATATGCAAATTACCGCTAAGCTGAATATGCATATATATGTAAATATACTGGTTTTCAATACATCCCAAAAATAATATACCCAAAGCTTTCCATATATGGACTGTACAGGTTAGGAAGCGGCCCCAACCAACAGTGTTTCTGTACTACACTTAACTCTTTCACTTCAAAGAAGTGTTAAAGTGAGTTTTCCCATGAAACAAGCCATTTAACCAATAATTTCATGTTTCACTTCCCTTTCCTATCACTTCCACTTAAAATCAAGAAAAAATAGCTTGCTACCTCAGAGCCCCTCCCTAATACCATGTTTCGCGTGGGAATATGTCATGATATAATATGTATAATATGTCATGATATGCAAACATGTTATGACTTTTGATTCTGGCTGATTTGAAGACCAAGTTTTTAGCCATTAGATAATTAAATAGTGTGAAGTAGTATATATTTGTTATATAATTTTATGTAATGATATATATAAAATGTTACAGTGGTAAGAATATGACAGATAAAAGATAATTTCTTCAAAGTTTTTTTTTTTTTTTAATTTTCAGTCTTACCCAGTGAGAAGATTTCCCACAGCAGAATACCATAAGACCAGACATCACTCTGTACTGTATACACACAGTCAAAGATGCTCTCTGGAGCCATCCACTTCACTGGCAAACGAGCCTAAAATCAAACACGAGACCTTATGAGTTCACTTACGTGCATTTTATTTATTAGCAAGAATCCCTGTAACCTATAACACTTGATCCGTTTATAGAAAGAAACTACAGTTTATTAGTTAAAACAATAAAGGTGCGCTTTCTGATTTCTATACTTCTATAATTCTCATATTTATTGTTTTTGTTTAATTAAAGCTGACTTTTAAAAAATGCTTATATCTATATGAAGTGTGTACATGTCTTTTTTTACTTACGTTCCCTTTGACCACATAGTTGGAATCATTCATGATGTCACGGGCCAGGCCAAAGTCACAGATTTTAGCCACTCGTCCATCTGTCAGAAGAACATTCCTGGCTGCTACGTCTCTGTGGATACACTTCAGACAAACCAAATATATAAATGTGTGTGTGTATAACAACAATATAATAATAACAATACAACAATGTAACAACAATAATACAATAATAATAAAACAACAATAATAAAATGCTTTATTGAGAATGTACAGATACAACTTCTAAAGTTTTTTTTTTTTTGCGTGAGCTGTTTTCACACACCCCTTTACCCATCATTGCTCACTAGCAGCTCAACACAGACTTACAACATTTCACAAACAGAGAACCAACAGTGTTCCAGTCAATCTGAATTAACAGAATTGTAGGAAATCATATTTCATTTTATTATGTTCAATAAAAATCTCAGAGTCAGTTTACACTGAATGGCCACAGGGGGGGCTGCAGAAAGGGTTACATGGTGTGTTAAAAATGTGAATGATGACTTACGTTTTTAGCCGCAAGGAATTCGAGTCCCTGAGCCACCTCATAAGAGAACTTCAGCAGGTCATCTATGTCCAGTGGCCATGAGTCTACTCCCTGATCCTCACAGGATGAATCTGAACCAAACCAAACCAAAACAAAACAAAAACAGAATATTTTGCAAAAGATTTGTAAAATTATCAGGCTGAAAGGATAAAAACCTTTCAGCCTGATATGGTAAAACCATTTCATTCTGTGAGTTTCAAAATAATCAAATTTGTAATGATTGCATACCCTTTGTGGAGATCTGTCTGGGCCCGACAGGTCTCATGTCCAGGTAGCTCTCCGAGCAGGTGCTGGAAATGCCGCTGTCACTGTGGAATAAATCAAAGACAGACATTACATCATTTTAATTCTAAAAAAATAAAAGCAAATTAAAAAATGAAACTACGTAGAAAATGCTTAACCCTCTAAATCTTAAGGCATATTATTTGCTGTCTAATTATGTAATTATGCAATATGGGCCCATATATGACAGCTTGTTAGTTAAGGGGTTAAACTGTAATTTCAGTTCATTTGGGACCGTACCTTCTAATAAACATCCTGTCAGCGGAGACGTTTTTATAGTCACTCCTCTCCTCTAGGATACCCGGCACTGAGAGCACACAGTTCAAGAAGGTTTCTGCCTTGGTCCGCAGGAAGTTCAGAAGGTCACCGTGGTAACAGTACTCTGTGATGACCAACACAGGACCTGGGTGGGAGAAACGGGTAAGAACATATGAACTGCTAAACACTTCAGTATAGCACAGTCAGCAGATAAAACACTCTGTTTGGAAAGCGATGATCATAACAGGACATGATGGCAGGTCAAGATTCATCATTTGCAGGCCACTGCTCTTTTCTGCTAGATTTTTAAAGAAATGATCAACTACAGTTCTTCCATAAAGCACTGCTGCATCTCGTCCCTGAGCAAAACTTAATATCTCAACAGTGGTAACTTTACAAAAGAAGGAAGAAGTGTTCTTAAATGTGTGTTCAAGTGACAAAACAATTATTTTGGATCATTTCTATTGGCTTGTGCATCACAAAAAACTTTAAACAAAGCAAACAGTGTTTTCAAATCGTGTAAAAAGAGGAAATGACAAAAATCGACATATAAGGTTGTGCTTCGACAGCGACAAACTGCTACATTTAAATACACACATCACTTGAAGTCAGTTAATTCACTGTTTACTAAGAGTCACTCTCTTCATGGTTTACATTTAATTACTTGACAGACACTGTTTTGGAGATGGATTCTCAAAATGTGCAAACGGTGGAAGACAACCTACACAAAGTACCCAGAAATTCTGAAATTTATGGGCTAAAGGATGCATGACTTAGTTTAAAATCAGAAATTTCACCTCAGATTTGCTGAGAGAACATGAGTAGGTGGTTACATTTAATAGCAGGTTTTTGTTGGATTAGAATTAGGCATAAGACTTCACTTTGTGTCTTTCTGTCTTACCACCGTATGTGCAGGCTCCCAGCAGGTTGACAATGTTCTTGTGGTGTCCAAGATGACTCAGAATCTTCAGCTCTGACATCAGAGCTTCCTTCTCATCGGAGTGGGCACTGGCTGTAAAAGGCCCATTATTTTATTTAACAGTTTACTTCAATTGCATTTAAAACACAATAGATAATCATAAATCACTTTATTCGCCTTTGGCACATGTCATGATGTTAACTAGTATGAATAAATAAATGAAAGTCATTAATAAGAATTGGTAATAAAATCATAGTTGCTTTTATACTGATCATGCTGAGTGTATGGCAGTTTTGCAAAGGCTTTACTGCATTGTTTCAAGAGTCCAGACTGAATGAATTATAGTGAAATCAAGTGTGTCCTAACAAAGAAAAACAAAACTGTGCAATGTAGGATTTTCCGTATATCAGGAAGAGGATCTCTGACCTTTCAGCATTTTCACAGCTACTCTAGTCACATTGTCCTCTTTCCCCAAGCCGTATGCTGTAGCCTCCACCACTTTTCCAAAAGCTCCTGCTCCCAGAATCTTGCCTGCAACAACAATTGTTGAGTTTTAGTATGTCTTTCATTAAGATTGCATGTGCTGTCAGTAGCTGAAAATGGAGAATCAAAAGAACAGTATAGATTGACTAAAGTTAATGAGCTGCTGCTTATTTCACATATAGCAGGACAACTATACTTAGACAGTACTTATTTCACATATAGCAGGACATCTCTACTTAGACAGTACTTATTTCACATATAGCAGGAAAACTAAACTCCATGCATGAGAAATCACCAAACAGTTTTGGACATTGGCCCTCCAGGACCAGAGTTGGGCACCCCTGACATGTACATACCGAGTTTCAGCTTGTCTCTGGGAAACTCCCACTTTTCATTATAAGGAAGCTGGGTGGGGTCAATAAATGTGTAGTTGTTTCCGTCTGTGGCTTCAATGATCTTCCACCGAATCTCATACCTGGGTTTCTGCAGGAAAAAAGTGTGAAGCACAGTCTAGGTTATTACACAGCTGATACATAGTCATACTGCCATCATAGCACATGTGACAGTACTGGAGAAAAAAAACAAAAAACAGTTGAAATGGATTTCCTACCTGTTTGTACTTGTAAATGAGGATGATGAGGAGAAGAAGGAGAAATGCCATCACGCCTATGGCTCCAGCCAGTGCTGTGGTGAACAGTTTTTCTACAGCCAGAGAAAATTATTAAAAGAATTACAAATTTGCACATTGCTAAAAGAAATAACTTCCAAACTAACTAACTACACTAAAGTCATAACTTCCACATCTATCTAAAACTGTCTAAAACCTCTATTTAAAACTAATTTTATTATAATAATTCACAAAATAAATCTACAGTGCAAGTGACTCACACTCTTAAAAAAGGTGCCACAAAAAGGTCTTTGTCTGATGCAATAGAAGAACTGTTTTAGTTCATTAAAGATCCATGTTTGTAAATGAGATGTGTGAGTGTGGAGAAGCTTTCAAAGTTAAAAAGAACCTTGACATAACATCAAGGTTCTTTATCAATGATCAGTTTCAGGATTCTTTCAAGAACCATTAATGTAGGTTCATGTAACAAGATTTTGTCGTAGGTGACCATTTCCATTCATCCATTCATCGGGACATTTTCACACAATGTGAATGACAGCTAGTATTTTCAAATTATGTTATAAAAATGGCAAAAACTTATATATAAGCTTTTGTCCCATCAGGGATGATATGCTGTTATACATTATGATATATACTGATATATATATATACTGATAAACATTATGATATTTACATAATGATGTTATAACAGTAATTATGCTGTTATAACATCATTAAGGAATAGCAATATTACACTATCAAGTGTTTTCTACCTACATTTTCTTACCAGGTTTTTCTACAGGAATTGTGTCACTGTCATCACCAACCAGGTTTAAAGCCACACACTCTACAGTCAACTTCTCATCGGATGGTCCAATATTTAGAACACTTTCCACTTCTACCGCCCCAAACTCCTCCCTCTGCACCTCGTACGTCTCTGCTGGAGTTGGATTAGGGGTCTCCAGGGTGGAGTTTTCTCTACATCTGGAGAGATTATGTGGACCTTTGATCAAAAACTGTTTGGAGATTTTTATGTCATTGCTTTAAAAGACATGTAACCCTTAGAAGACGAAAGTCATAGCATTTGTTTTGCAGTACTCTTCAAATGTAATATATGAAATAACATTTAATTGAATTTAATGTATACCGGCATTCAAAAGTTTCAAATCCATATGAACAACTTTTGTTATTTTTATATACAACGATAACTATACAGTGTAGTTTTAAATATTACAAACTATTCTTTAAAAAATAATAATATACTATAATTATAAATTTTATTTAATTGTCTGGCTTTATGGTTGATCTTCATCTTTTTATACTTGTGTAAGATGTAAACATATTGCTCAGGATGTTATATCTATATATTCACATGATGTAATGTGTGTATTTATTTACAAAACATAAACAAAAGTAGTTGATCAGTAACGTACGTTGGCCTGGTCCCTGGGCACTGGTACCAGAGGAGTACGGGAGCTGGGTAGCCAAATGATGTGCATGTTATGGAGCTTCCATTGGTCTGTCTCAGCAAAACAACCGGCTTCTCTGTTAAACAAGAAAATTAAATCTTCAACAGATCTTGGTATCTAATTTATATGTGTTCAGTTTTGATTGCTGAAGTGAATAAACCAAGCAGCTGAAATGAGGCTTCATTAAGTCATAACAAAGAGGAGTTATTATACATTATGTTTTGAGGAAACTGATTAAACACAATCAAACTCAATGCCCACAATCATTACTTACGATACGTCTGGATGCGGAACGTAATGGAAGCATTAGCCATGCTGCTGTTTGCGTAGAAGGTGTATTTTCCCTGATCTCTGGAGTTCAGTCTCTTTAGAAGTAACACTGCTTCATGCCTATAAAACAAAATGTAGGTATTTCATTATAAAGCACCTTTTTATATATTTGTTGACATATTTTCCACTTTTAATGCTTACTTTCAAAATTATAAATCATGCTACTTGGTTACAATTTTGAAAACTGATTAAATGTAAAACAATAGCCTTTTGTTCCATTACAGTACGAACCCTAGACGAATTACTGCATGAACCCTGTGAGGTCCGATTGCTTGGAGATTTTGAATGTGTTGACTGACCTGTAATTATGGGTGAAGAACCTTTTTTCTGGTTCTGAGGTATTGGGAAACTTCCAGCCTTGGAAGTTCAGAGGTGGATATGCCTCAATGAGGACCTCCAACTCTACATCTTCTCCCTCAGGAGCGTTAACAGACAGACCCTCATGACTCAGTCTGGAAGGCAGTTTTGGGGTGAGTCTGAGGTAAGGTTTCTCTGGGGACAAAAATGACACATTCTTTTTATTACTTTCATACATATGTATCTTATACAATAACATTTATAGTCTCACAAGCAAGAGTGGCCATGAAAAACAGACCAATGGCCATGAAAAACAAAACAAGTTTTAAGCTTATCCATGGGCAAGACTGAAATGATATCTAATTTATAATATAATTATTGTGATGGTGTGAAGGACAGGCAGTTCAAACCTAGCACTTAGCTTAAAAGTTTGTTTTCCATTGGCTGGATAAAGCCAGGGCATAGAAGGGTGTGTATGTGGAACTGCACAGTATACACAAAATGCAAATGTAAGCTCTTACCGATGACAAGCAGTTTTGTGGTAGAACTGTTAATTCCAGCGTCATTAATTCCCGTACAGGTGATGTTTCCTGAGTCGGACAGATTTACTTTAGGAATGGTCAGAATACTCACGATGGCCAACCCATCACCCGTTGATTTAGAATTCTCCTCCGGGTCCGGTAACTGTTATTAAAAAAAGCAGGAGTTTGTTCATGCTGTTGGTGCATTTCAGGTTTCCATGACTATTAAGAGACCAGACCAGATATATCATTTCCCAACACCAATAAGCTTTTTTACAAAGTAACAACACCCTCAAACCTAGAATTGCTCTGATTCCACTCTGCAAGGTCTTTTTCCGTTTTCAGGTTTTCAGTTTCAGGCTTGAGTTCAGATGCAGAGCACTGAAACACACAGGAAGTTTCACTTGCCACCAATGTGGGTGAAAGTGAAGAAGGTTACCTTCTTTCCAGAGGAGTGGCTCCAGGTGACGTTGTAGTTGAAGTTTAGGTTGTGTGTAGAACAGCTGATCTCTAGTCTCTCACCGGCAAGTCGCACATACTCGCTACTCTTCAAGAAGACGTACGGTGGAAAACGTGCTCCTGTAGAGCAACCACACAGAAAGAGAGTTCACTTTAGTATCATGGTAAGCTACATACAGTTGTATGCAAAAGTCTGGGTACATGTTTGGTGAAAATCTTCTAAAGGCTTCCTCAGATCATTATGTACAATTACTGCTTATTTGCTGAATACAAAATGAATGCATTTTTAAAGAGTTAAAAGTTATGGCACATTTTTTATTTCCTATTTTATGTTTTATTTTTTCTTGGCTCTAAATTAAGGGAAGAAAAATCAAATAAATAGAAAGTGTGCACTAAATGTTGCTGGAAAAATGCCATATTTAAATGGATTCTCTGTAGAGAATCTCTGTGTACTTATTTTCTTAGTTTCATTTCAACAAAACAGGTAAATTGACCTGGGATGTTCAAACATTTGTATATGCCTGTATGCCTTTGAAAAAAAAGAGTAAAACCCATTTAGCAGTTATCCTTTCAAGGCACCAGAGTGAAGAACAACCGAACAGGCCCAATTAAGGTCAGTGGAGTTTATCAGTAAAACAGTAAAAGAGCATTGACAGCCACAAACACTCACTCCGTATGATGTTGAGACTGAAGACTGCAGATGTCTTCCTCATTCCTCTTATTTTGCCAATGCAGACATAGTCGGCGGTGTACCAAGGGTGGGGATTCCAGACTTGCATCCCTTTCTTGGGATCATAGGTCACATTCATGCCAGGGGGGAGGGCCGTCCCGTTGTCCATGCGTAACTGGACATCAGTGGCGGCAGGGTCAGTGAGGAGGCAGGACAGGACGGCGTTCTCTCCCTCCTTCGTTACCACACTCCGCAAGTTGGAAGTTACAAAGAGAATGTTTGGATCTGTAGATCAGAAAGTTTATGTCCTGAGCTTCATTTCATGCAACTGTAGGTTCTGACCATTCTTTTCACCAAACCTGTGTCATTCCTCTGACCTCACATAATTGTTGCTTTACTGTATTCCATTTTCAGAATGTCTGTATAATTAAGTGATTGAAATATTAACAAAAATATTCAGAATGTTTTGATGTGAGATATGTCATTCTAGAGAATCACAGTTATTCACAGTGATAGGAACCAGATGTTTAAAGAGTTGCGATGCCTCTAAAAGTTATTATTATTATATGCAATGGTTACAAAAAATATTGAGCAATGTAGTGTTTTGTGATTTTTCTAAGAGGAGCTTTTGGTATAAAATGTATTTTTAATATACATTAATGGTAGAGAGGTACATGCAAAAAAAATACACTTTTTAGAATTCCCCTTTAAAAACATATTTAAAACATAAAAATTATTTAAAACACATTTAAGCTTCTTTGCTTTACGTTTTTCTTTCCTTTATAAAACTGCTGTATAAGAGCAGTAAAACACATCAGGTCACAATGATCTTTAGCAGTGACCCAATCCAGGCCATGTTATTTATCATAAAACACTTCTTCTAATGTTCTAATGTATTAATACATGTAAATTGAGACATAGTATAATCAACATCACCCAAAGCATTCATGCCTTCATTGAGTTGATTTTGACTCAGCAGGACTACACCCACCTCTTACAAATACATGCACAGATGAGAAGTTGGCATCATTGCTGCTGTACGCACACTTGTAAGTGCCTGTCAGATCCGCAGTGGCTTTTCCCACACTGAAGGTAGAGCGGTTTCCACTGGACTTGATGTAACGTTTGTGTTTATACAGCCGAGTGATCCACCTCACTGGACTGTCACCCTCACAAGTCAGCACGAGAGGAGAACCCACGTTCATGACCACATCTGAGCCGACCACATCTTCTGTGTTTGTCTTTATCACAGGCTGCATCCACCCTGTCAATCAAAGGAAGACAGGCTGAATTTAATTGGCAAGATGAGTTTTTTTATGTTTGTGGATGTCCCAGATGAACACTGTGTAAAATGTAAAAACTTGAGCATAATATCCAGCAAAATGTGAATGAAAAAAAAAAAAAACGTATAGAAATATATGAAACATGGTTTAAAAAACTAATGAGACCCATCTGAGAACTGGCTTAATATTCTGGTGAGCACCTGTGATGTATACAGGCCATGCTGTAAACTATCCAGCCTTTATATAGGGATGTCTTTAAGAAGGTAAAGTTCTTATTCATTGGTGGAATGGCAGGTTGAGGTTACAAATGGACAAATAACACACAGGCAAATGAGCTAGCATGTTATCTACTATACTTTCTATTTATGCTCAGTTATGCTAGTTATGCTAAGTTTTGCTGGCTGTTTATGCTAACATGCTTTCTAGTTATGCTAAATTATGCTTGCTAGTTATGCTCAATTGTACTTACTTGTCTAGTCCTAGTGCTAACATGCTTACAAGTTATGTTATATTGGTTAGTTATGCCTAATTAGCTTTAAAAGATCAGTTAGAAAACTCTTTAATCTTAAGGGAGCCATCAACTTAGACTGCAGTCCATTTATATTTACACCAGGACAACATTTATTGTCATATTGTCATAATATTGGCAGTACAGATGCCTCTCTGGTTTCTGGTTGCATGACATGGTTATGATGTGCTTGTGGTATTTGAGGAGAAATGAAAGCAAAGTGTTAACTGGAAAGGAGTCGGACAAGAACGACGCAGCACAAGGAAACATATTGCAGAATCAGGCAAAACCCCAATATCCTATTTCTTTGTCTCACTTCTCTGTGTTTTTCTCTCCATGTTTTTCAGCAGACATCTGTCTATCTCAGTTCACACATTCACCCAGTCTACTGTATGTAATATAACACTCAACAGCGTCTGTGCCAACAGTTCAGTAGCTGAATGGCAGGAATGTGATAAAGTGATGCTTCTTCTTTCTTTACACAAAACTGTGTGCTCCTTGGTGCCTATCCTTGGAGTCCATTTTAGTTCTCTTCGGCCACAAGCCTCCCCCTCCTTATCTCATGTATAAAAAACTGTTTAGTTTTGATTATTAAACTCTTTCCAGTTTGAGTGTCTGTGAGTATTCAAATTTTCCCCTGTGATAGTGAACTTTACCAGACTTGTGCACAAAACTACACAAAAAATGCCACAAATGATTCTCTAACAACATTTGCAAAGTAATGATTTGATAACAATGAAAAAATCTCAGTCTAATTCAAAAGAAAACTCTGGAAATCTCTTCAGAAAAAACCTGCCGGTCACAGACAGTAAATTAGTCAGAATTATTTACATCATTATAAGATGGTGATGATGATCAAGAGTTTCAATGAACCTGATCCAAGTCCAGATATTACAATAGAAATGAGCTATAATAATATATTTCCAGAAACCTGAACATCATATGAGCAAAGAATATGTACAAAAAAAAAAAAAAACAAAGCACAAAATTAAGTGAAACTTGATAAGTGGCACTGTTTGTCGCCTAGCTGCACTTATGCAAGTTTCCTCTTTGTTTTTCACCAACCTGCAGACAAAACATCGTTCAGCTTTATTTTACATTCTCTTAATGAGTTCAGCTGAAATATGATTTCAAAACGGAAATCAGAGATAAAAAGCTATATTCAAATAACTTCCAAGTTGTATGAAATCCTGAGGCAACTTAACTCATTGAACAATCTCTCTCGTGATGTTCAAGCCCTGGGACGGCCAGTATGAGATAAACTTGTTATGTTTAACTTGCCACCTAACAGAGCTGTAGTCAAGACTACCTTCCGTTCAAGACAAGTCCAAGTCCTGGACTAGTCAAGTCCAAATCAAGACTGAGTCCAAAGAGGTTCAAGTCCAAGTCAAGACAGAGTCGAGACCAAGACAGACAACAAAAGAACCCTCATTGTTGTTTCATAAGATATGAAAACATGATTTGCAGGTACTAGAAAGTCTAAAGTCAGCACTTAATAGTAGGACATGCATTTTATAGTGTGACATCACATTGCACATTAAAACCTTATATTATTCACACACTGTTGACGTAAAGGAAGTGTGAAATGCAGGAAGTTAATAAAGATTTGATTTTTTTTTTCAAGGGGAAATTACTCATCTCCTTTTCTCAGACTCCAACACACACACACACACACACACACACACACAGAAAGATACACAACTTTAAAAAGACTGAATCACCCCTGACTAGTACTTTTTTTTACAACGTATATTGGCGGTTTACCAAGTCCTTTAGTAATGATTTAAATGGCTTTCAAATGTGGTTCTACAGTGTGTGAGCTACTGATGTAATTTTGTAGCTCTCCCATCTAATATCATGACCAGCCATTCCTGTAGAGCTCATCGTGAAGACAAAATAAATGTACAGCTGCCAGTGCGTGACCTCTCAGATGCCCTTTCATACAGTGAATCAGAGAAACAGTTGTGATTTCAGTGTACGTAGCAACACTCCTACCTGTATTAAAAACAGAAGTGAGAATGGAACCGGACAAATCAGACACTTTGTCTCTGACTTAACCACAAATAAACATCAGCTTGTCTGAATGCATTTGGACGCAGCAAATTATGCAAAGAACTTCCCGTTATAAAGCAGCAATAGCAGTTCAAAAACAGGACTGTTTTTCTGAAAACACATGGATGAGGAACGTTGCAGTCTGGGTTATCTGAGTTATCAAAACTGCACGTAGGGTATCTTGTCCGTCCCAGTTCACTCATAAACAAACACAGATGTGACCAGTTAAGAATTTAGCATGTTAGTACATCTTCGTGTGATCACTCTTCAGTCTCACTCCCTATGACAAGCTCTTGGCCAAAATGTCACTTTCATATATTTCATATGTTGACTTTACACAGCTTTTGCACAGGCTGCATTTTATGTTTAAACTTTTTTCCTCAATACTTTAAAAAAGTAAATTTTGCATTCGAACAAAAAGTAGTTTGTGCATTAAAATAAAAAATATATTGTGGCTTAAAATGAAAATGCACAAAAGTGTTCTTATTTTCACTTTGAAAATCAACAGAACATCATTAGATCAGGGGAGCCTGAACTTTTGCATACGATTGTATGTTCGTAATGTACAGATGTTCCTTAGGCAAGAGTGGTAGTCTGTATAAACAGTCCAGTAGAAGTTTTCATAAATTTCATATTATGAAATATACTTCATAAATTTCATATTATAAATTGCTGAATATATTACAGAGGTAATTAAATAATAAGTTTAGTTCAAGATTCTACAGAAAGTGTACAGAAACAATAATAGCAACGATGACCTAGTCTTCCTGCGGTCAACAGAAACATTCCAAGACCAATTCAGTACAGTGTTACCTCGTGCCTGATAGGACAGAAGTCCCAGAATACAGGTCAGGAGAAACATCTCGGACCGCTGCCGGACGGAGCCGTCCCTGTCGCTTTATCAATCTTCTCTGGCGCGCGTCTTCCCTGAAAATAAGAAGCGATCGTCCCCTCGCTTCACTTCTAGAACCAACTTCTCATTTTTCTACGGGGGAAGACATGATTGTGAAATTTTAACTGCAGTCACCCCTACTCCCTTTTTTAAAAATGTGATTCAAAACTATAATTAGAATTCTGTTAATTAACTTGGATTCTAAGCATAGATCAGAATATACTGAGCTATATTCAGCCTAAATTAAATTCAAATTCAAAAAATCAACCACACACTCTACCTGTAAATTCTTCTTGATGAAAACTAAAAAAAAACTCAGAAAGGAGATTTTGTCCTGATTATATCCACAGACTTCCAGAACCAGAGCCAGTTTGCTTTTCAACAGTCCTCAAAATGAGACAGAGAGCTGAAACACATGTCTCTCTTGGTTATTAGCTTTCCACATCACCATTCAAGTGAGACTAATGGTCTTTATAGCTCTGAATATGCTGTTGATGCGACCCACCATGTCTCAGTGAGCCCTTCCACAACTGTCCCCAGTGTTTTGAGAACCCCATGACTGATATGGTGCATAAAGAGCAAGGGTTGGAGGTTGTTTGTGCAAAGCCTGTCAATTGTGCCTTTTATGATTCCCAATAAAGACAAAGCAATATAGCTGCATTTGCTTTCGTCAACAATTTTTTCCCCCCAACTAACTGATTTTTGAGGCTTCTTTTTTAGGTTGAATAGTTTTGATATGAAAGTTGGGGGCAGTGGGAGGAATACTGTCTGAGAGATAACACTGAATGTCTGCAGGGGGACGGACAGTACAGTGAAAGTGGTAGAAATACACATCATCACTGTCCAAAGAATGCCATGTGTCTCCTTTTTTTCAATTTTTAATTTTATACATTATTCATTATTTAAATACAGCAGCTCCACTTTACATTTTGTGAAACTTTCATGATGAATGAACCAATAGAAATTGCTCCAAAATGTCTTAGAATAAAGTGTTTGATGTTAACTAACCTCAGGATTTAAAAAATTCTTTACTTCTCTTGTAAAGGTATGATTTTGGAGATTTATTTTGGACAATGAAGATGTAAACATGCAGTCTAAGCTACTAGCTCAGTTACTAAATTAACTCTTTTTCAGTAGCTTGATGAATACACAGCTATATTCAAAACAGTGTCCAGTAATTTGTTTACTAATTATGATAGCTCAGTGGTCAGTATAGTGTTTGGTCAATGATACTGTGCACTCATACTGGGCACATAACGTGGCTGTAGCCCCACATGACTGATATGGAATAAGAGGTTTCTGTTCTCACTTGGACTTGTTTCTTCACACTAACACCCTCTGAAGTGGGGTACATTTTGGGCAATAGCTTAACAATCATTTGGCCAAAAGTAACAAAATTTGTATGGCAAGTTAGTTTCAAGGGGCCACATGACCGGAGCCCATTGTGTTTGTTGTAAAAAAAAAATGTATTAAATTACATCCCATTCACACTACTGTTACATTGTAGCATTGCATATTTATTGTATTGTCTCAGATTAACATCTCATTCACACTGCTGTTACATTGTAGCATTGCATATTTATTGTGTTGTCTCAGATTAACATCTCATTCACACTACTGTTACATAGCAGTATTGTCAATATGTTGTATTGTTTCTGTCATTCCTTGCTGCTGCCTCATGGGCAATATCACATTTATGGTGCAATGCTTGTAACTCCGGAAGGCTTACATCCCATACACACTACAGGGGGTCCTCGGCTCATGACACAGATCCGTTCCTTCGTCAGTGATGTAACCCGAATTTTGGTGTTAGGGAGTGAGCGTCATACTTACGGACTACGTGGGCGAACTAGTCTGCGGAAGAATACGCAGTAATGCGGCGAATGAGTGAGGGTGTCAAAACTGTTAAAACCCGAGGACCCCCCTATACTGTTATATTACATTACTGTTACATTGTTGTGGTGTCTATTTATTGTGTTGTTTGTATTGTTTCTGTTGCACTCTGTCGAATGCTGAGTGTTGTTATATGTTCCACAGTGGTCCGTGGAGGCACATTGTCTCATCACACCATGGGCTCTGTGGGGCAACGGATAGTGCATTGAACTTTTAGACACAGGTGTGAAGCCATTCAAAGGTTGTGGGTTTGAGTCCCACCAGAGTCAAAGGCTTTGGGGTGGCTGGTGATTAGGAAGTTGCCCCTGCAATCGGAAGGTTGTGGGTTTGAATCCCAGGACTACCAGTGGCACCACTGAGGTACCCTTGAGCAAGGTACCGTCCCTACACACTGCTCCTTGGGTGCCTCTGGTTGGTGGCTGCTCACTGCTTCACTTGGTGAATGGGTGAAATGCAGAGAAAGAATTTCACACTGTGTGCTGTGCTGTGATGTTTTAATGCATGACTATAAGGGGCCACTTTATATATGTGTTCACAGATGAAAAAAGGTAAGCTTGGACCTTTAATAAGAGAGTAGCTTGGCTGTAGCTCAACTACCTTTAATCAGGAATGACTTAAAAAAAAACAATGTAAAATTTGTATGCAAATATTTAAAGAAAAACAGAAGCTTCAAAAAGAAGAGGAATATTTTTCTAATCTTTATTATAGTTTTTTTTTTACATATTACACATTCAGTACAATAGTACAACATACAAAATATTTATACAAAAATACACTTTTACATACATATTGTAAAAGCTTTGGTACCATAGCGTGTATGAGTGTGTGCTTCATGTAAAGTGTGATTTATGAAGTGACACTAAATACGGTTTGGCTCATATACAAAAAAAGAAGGTTACAGTAAGTTCTAGAGAGATCAATAGAAAGCAAAAGCAAAGAACTACAGATTGTTCTGTGGGTTCATAAAAGGAATGGCTTTTTGAGTAGAGGACGGTAATACATTCCTAGACTGGACAATGAGGCGCTGGAGGAAGTTGATCTTGAGGTCAGTTTACCTGTTTGTGTTCTAATGATTAAGGGGGGGATATGGGGTGAGAGGAGCTAGTCCTGTGTCAGTGTAATGGAAACAACCTCCGCCTCAAGCAGGCACAAAGCTCTGTAACTCATACTGACCTGAAAGCAGTAAGGATACAGGTTATCTATAGAACTAAAACAAATATAAAAGTATTTTTTTTAGAAGAGAAGAAAATCTCACACATAGTTGCCCTGTTTCTAGTACCTTAACCTGTGCTGAGTTTCACTAGCGTTTCAGTCGGAATTCAACACCATGCCTTAGGGAATAAAGAATGCTCTCATCTCAACATTTCCATGGAAATAAACTTTTGCAACCAATGATACAATCTTTTATCACTATCGTTCCTGTCGATGTAATGTACCGTGATTTCCTTCACTGAAATACAAAAGTGAAAAATCAAAAATAATCTAGGTGAAAAATTTCCATGAGATTGTAAAGTGCAAATTTGCTACAAGTTTCTTTTTTTTTCTTTTTTTACAAATTCCCTTCTCTAAGATGCAAAATATAGTAAAACGATATAGTTGTAAAATAAAATACAAACTTCTTTTGCATAACGTTCTGCTCAACAGGAAAAGAATATGCTGAAATAGAAAATATTTTTAAAAATGTATAGCATGAACACAAATATGCTCGTCATTAAATTGTCAGTTTTTGTTATGTAGCTTGACTATAAATGCAATCGTACAAAATAATACAGACGTCGTCAGACCTACAAAATGACAAGCAATCTTCCATGCTACAAAATCCAATGATACTCACAGCATGTTTTCAACACTAACTATGTATAGTTCGTAGCTCTGATTTAGGCAGTCGAATACATTGCAATGTACCGTTCGGGTAAAAACAATCTCAACCTGATATCATGAAGAAGGGGGAAATAGCCCCCTCTAGCCCTGTCTTTCATGGACATCAGATTTTCTACACATTTACAGTTTTAAGGTCTTATTGTGTACCATATGAATGGTTTTCATAAGAATTTTTATAGGCTGACTTTCAAGATTTCTTACAAACTACTATCATAGACTGAACATACTGAACATAAAAATACTGTGATTTACTTTTGCTGCTCTCCAACTATTTGTCAAAACTAAACTAATTGCTCTGACATCAGCTAGAATAGCAGTCTATTATGAACTCCTTCTTGGTAATGATCTTCCGTAATTCATGTGACTGTTTTCAGGCCTGCCCAACATTTCTTGGATAACTACAAACCACCTTACGTAGCTTTTGTCGGGATGTTTTTTTGCTTTTTGTTTATTGTTGTGAACTTAATTCTGACATTTACTTCAATGTGACAGTAAGCTGCGTTATGTCACAGGAAACTGTCCTCTACATCTGGAGTTTTGGAGCACTCCTTCAGAAGCTCCTCTTGCTCCGGCTCAGTGCTGGGGGTTTCCAGGGAAGCCGTCTCTGCCTCAGAACCGGGGGAGCTACACAGAGAAATCACACCATTAAAAATCAAATTAACATTTTTTAGAGCAGATCTTTCAGCTTCCTGCCTCTTGGGGATGCTGTTTCCAAATGGCCTAAATGCAGCAATCCATTGAGACAAATGCTCTGTTTTTGCCAAGTAAGTTTCCAAACTAGTTGGAAAAGGTTAATTCGTGGTTAAATTGTGACACAAAGGGTTACAGAGCAAACTAGATTACATTTCTGTGAGAAAATGCGAAGTGTGGTTGTGTGGTTGCTATAAAACCAGTGTTTTGAGACCCCCAAAAACTGGGTTTATGGCCAAAAAGTTTGTGTTAAAAAAACAAAAGTACTCACAGCACGGATTGAAACCGGCACCTTTTCTGATTCTCTTTATTCAGTGCCGGGCATTTTACTGCTGAACCACCGAGGGGCATTAACTCGCTGACTCTTACCAAGCTAAGGATGGTTAAGGATGGCTGAAAATGGGTGAAGTGAACTGCTCTCACTTGAAAACGGGTGCCATAGCCATAACATCACAGGCTCTTTCTCCGACACATTTTTAAGGCGACTCGACCGTCCGCTCTCTGTCCCCATACATTACAGAGGCGACTCGACCACAAACATCAAATTTTTAAACGATCAATACTCGGGCCCTGATTGACTGATCACAAATCTGAATACACACACACTACACCGGATATTAAAGGATGTTTTGATGTTGGAACCATGCCAATATTTCAAAAACTGTACAAGGAAAAGAGGCGCTAAATTCCATCTATAATAATAATAATAATAATAATAATAATACTTAAGAAGAACAATAGAATTTTGTTTTCAGCATCATCAGCATTAACGTTTACACTGGCCTTTAGAAGAAACTAGCAAAACTTGCCAGCAGTGGTAGTCATTGTTGAGAATTGTTGACATTGTTGAAGAAAATGTCATTTTCAGTCTCTACTGTACTATAAGTCTCTAAAGCAAAACGGTTCAACAGATATATTGCCTGGATCAGTGTTTCTTAATCTTGCTTCTGGGACCCACTGCTTTGCACAAATTCACTATTTCCTGCCCCATTCCAACATCTTTGCTCATCAGTGAAGAGCTGGATCAGGACCGTTGGGGTAGGGAATAGCCGAAACCATGGCGGGCAGTGGCTCCTCAGGGGTAGATCTGGGAAAGACTGCTTTAGGCAAAGAACAAAGTCCTTAAAAGCCCTGCATCCGGCATTAACTCATTTTTTATCTGTGGTTATTCCCCATCTGGCCATTTGTTCTCCTCTGAAAACCAGAAGTGAACCTGTCTGAGTAAGAGCCCCTCATAGGGAACTGGTGCATCATCTTTCCTGTATCTTCTGTGGTTTCTCCTATATTTAAGCACAGACAGAAAGACATCCTACCTTGAGGGGATTTCCGTTGACAGATCAACCTCCTGGCACACTTCCTCCGGCTTGGGGTCAGGGAGGGGGATGATGTAGCCGTTGTAAGGGGCTGTTGCTGTCTCCCCATCCAAGCAGGGGTTGGGGTTGGGAGTGGAGGTTGGAGGGAATGTGGAGGAAGGGGATGAGGAGGAGGGGGTGACTGGGAATGGAGAAGGCACCCTAGGCTTAGTGCGCACCACTGCCGGATGGTCACTCTTCAGGAAACTGTCATTGACTTGGCAGTATTTCTGTAGAGAGGCAGAGAAAGAAGGTCAGAGCTTTCATCACCAACTGAATGAGTTGAATTGCTTTTGGTCATCAGTACATGTATTAGACAGACAGGGGTCTTCGGTTTCCAGTCCGGTCCAGTTTGGTGATTCCGCTGTTCTAACACAGCAGCTGAACCTAAACCGATGAGTCGACTCGTGAGTTTGAGCAGCAAATCATCAAATCATCTGACAAAATCTCTCTTGGACCAGAAACAATGACCCCTGATATAGAGGAACTTTGATGTGCATCCGGTGAGTTACGTGATAAGTTTTGTGTTTTTAATGTGAAGCCAAGGAAACAGAAAAACGTGCAGCAGAAACCTTTTTATAGGCATCCGAGAGCATGTTCCCCATGGCCTGGACAAGAAAAGAGAACTCAGGCCTCTTTTCAAACTTCTCATCCCAGCACTTCCTCATCACCTCATAACTGTGGGGCAGATACACACGGCTGCAGTCACTCAAAAATCACACACAAGACTGCACTGATTTATTACTTTTCATTCTCCTGTGTGTAATTCCTGCTCTTATGTACAAGTATTCATGGTTTACATGAAAGTACTTGTTCAGTACATTATATTTAAATTGATGATAGTTTCACTTTAAAAGCAGCATTGTGAAAAGATCAGACATACATTTCCTCCGAGGCGTGCATTGGTTTGGCCATGCGATATCCTCTCTTCAGGGCATTATAGAACAGCTCATTCATAGGTAGATCAGGATATGGAGTTCCTCCTGTGAGAATGAAGTCTTCGTAAATATTCTTAAATACAGTCTACTTTAACTATTATATTAAAGTTTATGGTGAAATGAACTGTTATCAGTGATAGATGGATGGATGAATGGGTTGAATAATTAATTAATTAATTAATTAATAAAAAAATAAAGTGACCGTCTTAGCAGTCATTGCTTTTGCAAATTCATGTTTGAAGTTTCCACCAATATCGACCCTCTAAACCCTAACATAACCCCAGTAATAATAATAATAATAAATACATTAACTCTCTTAGCCATCATCACTTTTTTAAATTCACTTTTGAAGATTCCACCAATACCTAACTCTCAAAAATAAAAATAAATAAATAAATAACACATTTTTCTAATACATGTTAGGCCTATTTTATAACTCACCCAGAGTGAATATCTCCCACAGCAAAATGCCATAAGACCAGACATCACTTAGTGTGGTGTAGAGGTTATGGAAGATGCTCTCGGGGGCCATCCATTTCAGGGGCAGGAACGTCTGCAAGAATCAATGCATGTGAATGGTCATTACAACGTAAATATTTACAGAATATTTCATCAATGCTCAGGAAACAAATAAACATCTACATATATGATAGTAATGTGGCCACGAGACTATACATGAGTCAGACTCAAAATACTGAGATGGTTTTGATTAGCATATATATATATATATATATATATATATATATATATATATATGTATGTATATATATATATGTA
>JBBPCZ010000136.1:3855732-3868376 GCA_037974445.1 Brycinus macrolepidotus | reverse complement strand
AGTAAAGTACAGATACGTGAAAATGTACTTAAGTACAGTAACGAAGTACAAATACTTTGTTACATTCCACCACTGTAAGGGTCACATGACACCATATGACAACTGCCATGGGAAAAATTGTAAAGGGGGCTATGAGCCAAAAGCTATGACCAAATCGCATAAAAAAAATCTTGTCAAATGTGACAAGAAATAGCATTAACCACTTGTTTCCAGCTGAGGGTTTACTGGTGGTAGCGTCCTTGACGACCTGCACCAGTTTGGCCTTTATCACCATTGGTGATGGATTCTGAATACGTACATAATTTAGTACTTGTCCCTGGCCTTTCTTCCTGTTTTGTGTTCAAGTTGATTGTATTTTATTAGAAATCATGTTTAAGTCATTTTGCTTGTCTGTTACAAGAGCAGAATATTCACCAAAGACATGTTTGGAGGCCAGATTTTGCTTCTTTGTGAATTCTAGAACTGATGCTGTCTGAAGTGGCTGCCTGTAGCAGTAAAGGTTTGTTTAATATTACAGATCATGGTAAATCCTACCGTGTCCTAAACCACATCCACAAGTCTGCATCACGTTACTGAGGAGTGTTTAACAATGCTTGCCTCTCAGCTCCAGTACTGATCTGATTAAGCAAACTTTGGACACCAAACACGTCTTAACTGATCGGCTACAGCTGGGGTAGGCGGAAAATTGTGTAAATTAGATTTTTTTAATACACTTATAAGAAAAGTTGGCACACAGATCTACTTCTTGGAGGCCCAACAGAATTTAAAGGACAAACCATAGACATTGGAGCAGGTGAAGTATGGGAAATGTGATGTCTGTACTGAATTTGCACAGTCCTGATGTTTGTGTCTTATAGTTTAGCCCAGTAGTCAACATTTAAAAAGAAAATTCATTGTCCTAATAGGTGTAATTAAAGCACATTATCTAGTAAACTGGGTCTAGTGACACCACCGCTTGGCAATGATAATGACACTGTTTCTGCTACTGAGTTGAAGGTGAAGAGCACTCACTTGTGCATGCTGTCACAGCTGAACCACTGAATACTGGGGGAGGGAACGCCTTCAGCCACACAGGTGACTGCGTGCTTCTTCCCCGGTAAGTGTTGGTCCGAGAGCTCGGTTATCTGAGGGGGAACTGACCACAGAGGAACCTTTTCAGAGAATTTTATTCACCTGATACATCAAAGGACTAATCAATATGCTCATACTGCAGTGCGATATTCTATATCCTCATAGTCCATTAGTCTCCAGAGTGGTTTTATATTTGTGGAGAAGGAACGAGTGGACAAGTTTATTACCTTTAACCTCTAAATCAAAGGTCATCTCTTTGGAATCATCTTCATTGGCCACTTGAACAGTGTAATATCCTCTCTGATCCAGACGGATTCTCACAAGAGTTAACGTACTGATGTATCTATAGAAAAAAAGAGATTTTCCTCAGTGTATGTTTCATACTATTGCCATAACTGTTTAATATGATCAGTTATATCTGATTTAAAACACAATTTAATTGCAATTTAGGTACTAAATTAATAGCGACTTTTGGTATTTTTAATCACCATCTTAAGCAGTTTCCTCTGGGATCAATAAAGGTTTCTGATTCTGATTCTGATTCTGATTAAGCTTGTGGTTACCTGGTCTCGTGTTCCTGTCTCATGTTGATGGTGTTGTCTCCTTTGATGACGGCTCCGTCTTTAGTCCAGCGGATGCGAGGTTTAGGGTAGGCCTCCACCTCCACCCTCAGCTGAACGTTCTCGTGCAGTTGGGCCGAAATGTTGGAGCCCAGAAATGAACTCAGTGACACAAAGCCTCTTTCTGCACATTAAGACAAAAAGAACATCAGTCTACGCAGAACCTGGCTCTAAAAAATAAAAATCTATGCGATGGTCATAATGGTCCCCTAATAAACCCTTCCATGCTCTGCCCTCATAAACATTCTTTCGTAGATCCTGTTGCTAGAATGGACACGTTTTAAAGAATATTTGCAAAAATACAATTAAAAGTTTGTAACTCTTGTTTGGGTAAAATACAGAATTCAGAACGCATTGTTAATTCAATTTGTATGCATGTGAAAGGTTATAGTATTAGGATCGATCAGTAATTTTTTTACTATTTGTCTAACTATAGAAGGGTGGAAAATTAATTTTTGTTTCCAACCTGCCTAGTTTGGATTGGCTACAACATCATAGTCCATCTTGGTAAAATTCCCATTTAACCTTAAATACATACACAGTGATACAGGGATAAAGGAAGTGGGGGCGCCGAGGGGTCTTCAGAATCTGCAGATTTCATGATTGTTTGCAACTGCTAAAAATCATTAAAAAAATTTGATATGAAAAATAATTTCAGCATAGTAAAAATGTGCGTAAATTTATATTTGTTAATTTATGTTTATTTAGATATTTCCAAAATCAAATTAATGGTTTTAATCACTTCCCTCACCAACTGCTGGTCACTGCCATACCTGTGGATTTTCCTAATGCTGACGTTTAATTGTATCCAGATAATAATGTAATAATAACAACCTTAACAAGGTTAAGGTGCTCAGCAGGAGTGTATGCAGAGCTGTAGGCCAGTTCTGTACTCCAAAGCAGTGCAATATTGTTTTTAAACCTAAAAAATCATCTAACATAACAATGTCCAGTGATTTGAATGTATTGATTGTTTCTTCGACCACTATATCACCCACGGTGTGAGTTCACTACATATAAACAGACTGATTGGTCGCTGCACTGTTCCATTTCTTTCATCCAAAATTTGACAGAGCAAAGTAAGCAGGGTGTGCAACTGCAGGGTTTTTGTGTTCCTTAAATGTGTGTAGAAACATTATAGCACGTTTGATGTGAAATGCCAAAAAAAAAAAAAAAGTAAGAAAAAGGCAAATCATTGTGCATGATGTCACTATGCCAATCACACAAAATGTTATCACCCTAACTTAAAACACACCTTAAAAAACACCTTCCTGCATTATGTAGCAAATCTAAACTCTAACCTAAATAGTCGCTAGTGTTCTGTAAAGCTTGTAAACAGATGCTGTGAAAGAAAGCATTTGTGGGCAGAGCATGGAAGAACCTGGCAGCCTACAGCAAAAGAAAGAACAATTTGAACTCATTTTTGTATAGTAAAGCTAGTTAAAAATGACTGAACGGACCTTCCACATCCTTCTCTAGATGATGTGCTTAGCCCAAGCTTCATAAACTTAATGATTTAATGTTCCATGCTTGGTTTCTGTTTAAATGCTGCAGGGTTCATTATCACTTACAGAAGTGTAATGTACTTTGTGAAGCACATTACAGGTAGCTAATCGTGCAAGCTTGCTGCTGCAGCACCGATGCTTTCACAAAGCCTTCCATTGAGCTGCTCTTGGCTTCCAGGCAGTTTTTTCTTCCCCTCATAGGGCTGCCACTCACTCAGTGTGCTGCCTGCAGCCCCGGCCAAAGTGGGGGGATGGAGCTAAAGGGACTGCACTGTGTGTCGGCCCCGCCGCTGCGGTTTTGCATCGGATAGGGGCGCACTGCTTAAATATAACACACCTCATTTCAAAAGAATGTCAACATTCACAGGCGTGATTTGCGGCAGGCAGAATCCTTAAATAAGGGGTAGCATATGCCATGAAAGCAAACGTTCAGAGCCTGAAGGGCTGCTTTGACTGGCTTTTGAAAAGATGCTGCTGTTCAGGTTCACTCAGGTTCACTTTGCTTGTTGCTTCAAAACATACCACCCATTTAGTCTGACAGCATTTGCTGCGACAGCATTTGCAGACTATGAAGAGATTCTTTGCAATATTCTCACTTTTCTGACTGACATCCCAGTTCCCTGAATCCTGTACTTATGTTTTTCTACATGTGAAGTTCTCTACACTTAATTAATACAACACAACATGATTTTCTCTTCTAGCTTCTTCACACAAGACCCCTCAGACTTTACAGTGGAGCTGATAGGAACCAGTGAACCTACATTAGCAGTTCATCTGACTTCATATATTTTATAATGCAATTATTTTGCTCCATAGACCTTTACACATACTCCTCGGTCATGAATGGAATATATATATAGACATTAACAACTTAAATATGCTTACATTATCAAGTGAGTAATGTGAATGTTGTCATTAAACATTTTTGAATTCTGATTATGACACAGCATGGCTGTCTTGAGTGTGGGCGGGGCTAAAGTTGCCAACTTTTGGAAAATACAGTAAGACAATGTGTAGACATGATTTGATTAAACACTCCAACATAAACCAGTTATGTTTGCAGTATGAGAGGCATGACATGCTATCCAAGAATCTCAAAATTGTCTTAAATAACACACTCCTTCAGTTGTGAAACACCTCACATTGCTCAAAGTAATGCATCAAATGTGTCAAAAGCATGCAGAGCTAATACTGAATTGCAGTTCCAGTCTCTCCCATGTCACTGTTGTTTTAAACAAGTGCAGACATACTGTACATTCAGATCATTACGTTTTTTTTGTTACTGTTGTTGTTGCTGTTAACTCTAAGGAACGGTAAAAACAGGGGCAGAGCCTTTAGAGATCACATTACTTAAGAAGATCAAATTAAAAGTTAGACTGAACCATTTTTCCCTCTGAATAAAGAAGCAAATGGGCACAATAATACAATGAGCAAAATTTTAAAGTGTGAGATCATCCTTGAGGCTTGTTGTAAGTGCTTACCCAGCACAGTGATGTTGATGCTGGCTGAAGTCTGCTGGTTGCCCACTTCCTCTCGCACATGACAGACGTAGCGCCCCGAATGGACCAACGTGGCGTTGGTAATATTCAGGCACGAGCGCATGCTCGTGGACGACAGCATGTCCGTCAAGGGCTCTATGTCCTCTACCTGAGGGCCAGCATTTGACAAAGAAGTCAAAGAGAAGCAGTAGATTAAGAACCCTTGTAAATACAGATGAGGCGTATGGCAGTGGTTGCAATAAAATCCAGACTGGGCATTAAGGGAAACTGTAGATGCTGCGACATTGTCATTGTGGTAACTGGTCAGAACACTTCAACTGGTTGGACTTACATTCGTTTTATGGCACCTATACACCGACTCAATGGGACAGAACATTTACAAGCTCAAATTAAGTTTGTTACCCCATCATGTGTCATCACTGTTAACTGTACATCACACACACAAACTGAACTGAACTGCTTCTCTACTCCCAATCATACCACATACACACACTAAACTGTTCTGCAATAAACAAGAAAACACACTCCCCAGCTGCTACTGCAAATACCCTGTATTTATTTATATACTGTATTTTTTTCTAATCCTGTTGCTACTACTTGCTATTACTTGGACAGTTATTTATTGCTGTCTACCTCAGTGCTTGCACTGCATTGCATTTTTTGCACACTTAAAGACTCTGCATAATACTGTATTTATTCACACTAGTACTGTTATTGCTTCTGTCGGATGCACTGTATGTTGTCTTGTCCTGTAAATTAATGTACTGTATTGTACTGCCTGCACTTGTGGAGTCTTGTGGTGTTTCTGTTTTTTGTTGTTTGTGTTGCACCATGGTTCCTAGAGGAACATTGTTTAATTTCACTGTGTACTCTGTATATGGTTTAAATGACAATAAATACCTACTTGACTTGACCTATTTACAAGCAATGAATTTCTTAACAAATAGTGCTCAGTTGTCACAGGCGTAAAATAGAAGTCATCTATCTAAATAAATAAATAAATAAATAAATGGTTTCAAATGCTAATTTAGTGCATCTGACTGAAGCTTCAGAACACATGAAGGAATAATCTAGATTTAGAGGGCACTGACGTATGTATTACAGCACAGTGTCGCTTTAGAGTCCCATACAATACATGCACTGTTCATGTACATGGAAAACTAAAAGGCGGGATGCTTTGATCATACAGGAAATATGGCTGATGTTCTCTGATACCCATCAAAGACACAATGTCAACAGTTTCGAGCAGAACAATTCGTAGAAACCATGATAGTGATATCTAGCCAGGCTACTTCAACAAGTTTCCACTGTGAGATGAGCATAATGCCGTTTCGGCGGGAAGCTACCCCACTGTAGCTTCACTGCAATTCTATGAACAGAAATAAACCCAAACTTAATAGACTTTTTAGTTTATTCACATCTCTTAAAATCAGTCCCAAAGTTCAATCTTCAGTTAATTTAGTTCTGTCTAGTGCTCAGTGAGCATTACTTCACAGATTTCTCCCGAAGATCACAAGCACCAGTTGTCACCTATAACAATTTCCACAATGGGAGGGAATCCTTTTCCTGCTGGTTCTAAAAAGGAATCCCATACCCTGAGTGATGTTATCTATAATGACAGGCCCTGCGCATTCCAGGAAAATTTGTTTAATCTTCCTGGCAGCTCTATCTTGTTCTATTTTCAAGCTGCTTCTAAAGCTTTTGGAGCTCTCTTGGGCACCGAACTGGTCATCTATCAAATTAGTAATATTTAGACATCAGGTATAACCCTTAGTCTGACCTCAACAGTCCGTCAATATCTTTTAAGTGCAATTCAGTGCATGCAAGCCTAGTACTGGAATTAAGACTGGTGAAAATGTGGATAAATATTTGGATTTCTTCCTGTAATCTTTAAATCCATGGAATCCATTATAATTGCTGTAAATTACATTAGAATTCCTCTTTTCTGTGCACACTGCTCTTTTTGGATCCAGAGAGCTTATAATATGCATATGATGTGGCAGGAATGACTATTTTGATTAAGTGATTAGGTAGGAATGTTTTTTGACGGTGTGATTTGGTAAGAATGCTTTTTTTATTAAGTGATGCAGTTTATTTTAATTATCTGTTATGCTTGGATGTAGTTACTTGTTCTGCAAAGTTGTAGCACTTTATGGTAAGCAGTTAGACCACTGTTAGCAAAAAAAAGTCTCTTTATAGCACAAAAAAAGGTCTTTGAGTTTGATTTGTTAAAGCTTTGACTTGTAAAATACCTTTTTGATATTATAGATATATAGAATCATAGAACCATATACAGCAGAACTATTTATTTTTACAAAGATCCATTTAAACATGGATATGGTTCTTTGAGGTATAATGATTCTATATACAGTTCTAGGCAAAGAAATTAATACAAAATCTTCATGGTACAAACTTAAACATAATGCATTTCTACAGATTTCAATGCATGATCAACATTTATTTTTCATGTATTTTAATACATTAAAGTACTAAAATAAAATGTGTTATATGGAGATGTTTGGGAACCCTTTCATTTGATCCACTAGTGTTACTTTTTGTTAGGTCTCAGAGCTTTTTTGACTCAATCTGTCTTAATCCAAGTCCGGTGCACATTGCTGCAAAGAGTTATAAATTATGTTACCTCTCAAACCTCTGAGGGTGTCGTGATTGCACTCAACAGCCATGGACTCGTCTAAGCAGCTGATTGAGGAGCTGAAACTACAACTTGAGTCTTGCAAAGCAAGACAAGACTATAAATCATATCTACACAAGCCACAATTGTAATTTATGCTGACTGAAATGTCATGAAGATATTAAAGAGAACTACTGAAGCCAAGACATGGCCCAGAAAAATATCAGAATTAAACTGCTTGTAGATTGATGTGCACTGTTGTTGCACAAACATCATCTGTATGGAGGGGTTGTCAGAAGACAACCTTAAATGTGGCCTCATCACAGGAGTCAGAGTCTGAAGTACATGAAGTACAAAATGCCTGTAGCTTACCAACCATAGGCATTTTGAAATCAAGAGCTGTGGTCTGATGAAACAAAAATGTAACTCTTTTGCTACAGTCACCTTTTTAAGTTCTATTTTTTCAAATAAGTTTGTTCCAGAGGTGGTGTTAACAACTTTTCACGTCCAGGTTGCCTGATTAACTTTTGCACACCACTGTAACTGTTACCTTTCCTAAAGTGCCTATGAAGAACCCAGTTTTTGAAGCTGCAAGACCTCCAACATGCAAAGAAGACATTACTTGAAATGATTACACATGTACTTATGAAACACTAGGTTCTTACCATACTGCAAAATAAAATGCTACTGTTATGCACTCTAATTTATGATTCTCTTTCAACATCTCTGCAGATTCCTGGCATCATCTTTTGCAGGCAGGCATTACAGCAGCCAAGGAAAATATTGGCTGCTCATTGGAAGTCCCTACGTTTTCGCTGTGTCAGCAAATGGTTAGTACCTTTTCTGGATGTTATGGGTCCAGTGCTCTTTGTTTGCTCGGTGCTGAAATATAGGAATAATCAAACCCTGTTCCAGTTAAAGCAGGGAGGGGTCTAAAACTCTCGCTCTCTTCAAATGGCGACTAAAGACCCACATCTGAGCACTGAGCACTGTGTGTGTGATATCTGATAGGGCCCTGGTAGAATCTCCTGGTAGAATCTTAGTCTGATTGCAGCAATTAATTTAAGTCTGGGTTTAGTAGTATGAGAGGCGTGTTTTCTTGTGGCCTACAAAAACTCAATGTACGTCACTCTGAATCAGAGTATCTGCCAAATGCTGTAAATGTAAAAATCTAATATGTGCAGAGCAGTGCAGAATCACTGTCCTATGCAATTTTACTGTTAATGTCAAATAACTTCTATAAGTAGTGGCCTCGAGGTACCATGGATGGTTAATGGTGATCAGAATCTTTATAGGTCCTTTTTTCTTTATTTACCTTTGTTTCTTCTTGTTCTGTTTCACATTATTAGTCATATCATAAATGAATAATTTGAACTGACTGGTCAGCAAAAGAAAAAAATCCTCCCCCAGACTCCTGTCTTTCTCTCCTTCTCTAGCAGATTTAAAAGTTTAATACGAATCTGCTGCTCATAAAGGACTCTCAGGGATTAGGTGTGGCGGCCCATCTTGAGGTAATTTGGGCTGCTGGAGCTTCTCTGAAAGGGTCGCTGACACAAAACGGAAAAATAAGACGGGGAGGTTTATTTTCCGCCCACTCACATCTTCGTTTGGGAACTCCCAGGAGAAGTAGACCAGCTCCATTCCGCTGGCGGTGCAGTTAATGCTGAGCTGCTCGCCCTGTCTCAGCACCGTCTTTGAGGCATTGATGTGGGCGTCGATCGCTTCGGGAACTGTGGCCAAGTGCACAAGAGAGGGATAAACACACATATCTACACACTACAAGTATTGTTTTAACACTGCGTGTTACAAATCATCTGTTTATGAAAGGGAGGGAAAGATTAATATAAAAGAACTGACGAGAAACAAAGCAGATGCAGAACACATGTGAAGACGTCCTCATGTCATGAGTTCCTTCTCACCGGGACTGAATCACTCATCTGTCACACTGAACACTTTACTGAGTATCCCAAAGCAGATCAGCCACAAGGGCAGCATGTAGTAGAGCTTTTGCTCTACTTATCATTGAAAGCTGCTATTCCTTGTTTTTTAGTTTAACAACACTCCCCTGTCCATATGGTCCATTTTTAGAACTAAACTGCAAAAACAACCCATTTTGAATTCATTAGTCCTGCGATTTTACGTAAACCACTGCGACAAACAATCATCGTTAGAGCTAGACCTTCAGTTTGGGCATAAAAAACAAAATACAATATGAAAACAGTCAAATTATATGATAATGCTAATTTTGAGTTTAGCTTAATTCTAGTAAAATGTTAGCACTGAGCTAAGCAACTCATCTGAAGTCTGTAAAAATTTTCCATGTGTTATCTGAAGCTTTATCTGAAACTAACAGACATATAATATATATTTGACTCTGTATACTGAACTTCAGGAATGATTCCCTCAGTAAAGAGTCCTGACATAGAGCTGCTGCTTTTTGTCATCTGACAGAAACCCACTGGTTAGACTTTTGTTCATATTCATAGTCAGTGACGTATAGAGATTTTCCAGAATGTAAAGAGTGACTTTTTTCTCACAAAATTGGTCCCACTAATAGTAAATCAAACAGTGAATTCCACTGTCACTTCATATTTATGTTTGTGGTTAAGCTGAAACATTAGATCTACCTAGATACCACAGACATTTTTGCTGGGCAGTTTAAGAATTTAGCCCTATAGTTTCCAAACATTATTAATTATTTCTATAATTCTATTAATTCTATATATGTATTCTGTGTTTCCCAAGATACTGGTCTAGAAGGCCCTGAGGGTTTCCCTCTGCACCTACATACAACTACCTTTTCCGCCTACATCAGTTTAGCCCCGCCCTTCCACGCTAAAGTAGTGAGGAGTCTCACAGCCTGAACTGCTTTTTGATTAAGGCATAATACGGGACAGCCAATCAGAACAGAGATATCGAAAACAACCTGTTTAATCAGCAGGTATAAAAAACATGAAGAATAATACACTATATGGACAAAAGTATTGGGTTGCACCTGTTTTTCAGGGTTTGGGCTAGGCCTCTTACTTCCAGTGAAGGGCTTAATTTTAATGCTTCAGCAGACCAAGACATTTTGGACATTTTGCAGACATATTTTACATTTTGGGGAAGAACCTTTTCTGTTCCAGCATGACTGTGCCCCAGTGCACAAAGCAAGCTCCACAAAGACATGGCTGGATGAGTTCAGTGTGGAAGAACAGAATGAATGAGCACAAATTCCCACAGAAACTCCAAAATCTTGTGGAAAGCTTTCCAAGAAGAGTGGAAGCTGTTATAGCTGCAAAGGGGGGACAAACTCCATATTAAAGTCTATGTATTTGAATCCAATGTCATTAAAGTCCCTGTTGGTGTAATGGTCAGGCGTCCCAATACTTTTGTCCATATATTGTAAATAAAATATAAAAACGTAATCACGGCTGTTTTATACAGAGGTACTCCATGTGTTTGTTGCTGCTGGTACAACTTTAGCACCAATTGTTTCTTTAACAAATTATGTCCTGCTCTATTCACGTACCAACGATGCTGAAGACATGGTATGGGTAGGACCACTTCTCCTCTCCGTTCAGTTCTCCTCTGCACCGGTATGTGTTGTCCTCCAGCAAACCAGTGAACCCCACAGTGGGTGAATACTCGCCCCTTACCAGGGTGTCTGTTTCTCTGTCATGGAGGGTCACATTTATGTGGGGGTCCGTCACAAGGCATGGGACTGTCCCCTCATCCCTGGTCTTGGTGACCATATAATACTCATCCTTCAAAAACCACACCTCGGGGTCTGACAATGGAGAGAACAGAGACATGTGATGTTATAAGAAATTATGCATAATATAAAATGTGAAAAAGTAATAGCTTATCATACTAATACTGATTAGCAGACTCAGATACCTCAGAATTAGATCTGACAATCTGATTTATAACAAAACTGCTCAAAAGTGCAAAGACATTTAATAAGAAGTAACGTATTCATTGTAAACCTTACATTTATACATACAGTTTTTCTCTCAAAATAATCTTGAAATATTTAATGAAACACCTGAAAGTATCTTGCTTTATTTCAACTGTAAATATGCCAAGTGACTGTAAACTTGGAAACGGTAGTGTAGATGTGTGGCTGTATTTATTCACACTGTAATGCTGTGTTTCTTACCAGGAACATAGATGGCCACCTCTCTCTCTATATTAGTCCCGTTCTCAGAGCACACGTACACTCCCGTGTGCTCCCACGTCACGTTCTCCAGATGCAGAACGCTGGAGGTAGGGGTCCGAATCTCCGCACGAAATGCTGGGACGTTTACCTGGCTGTCGCGTTTCAAGCGCCAGCTGACCGGTGCCCAGCCAGAACAGGTGATGCTGATGGAGGAGTTCGCGTCCAGACTGATCTCTTTGATGCTGGGGTTCAGTTCCAGAGCGGAGCCCACAGAACTCAGGAGCAGGAGAGCTTCACACATAACACACCCAATAAAAACACCAGTGGTTCCAAATAATAATAATAATAATAATGATAATTATCACAATAATAATAATAACAATAATAATCATACTAAATTAACCTCTTATCCATGACCACTTGTGTGAAAAATAAATAAATAAACGTATAAATAACGTTTTTCTAATACATGTCATACAAAACTCTGTCACTTTAACAAAGCATCAACAGTAGAGAGCAGAGCATTTTCCACCACTATGGACAGTAATAAGAGTTAAAAAAAAAAAAAAAGGAAAAACGCAATAAACAAAAATAACAATAACACAACTATTGATATTATATCTATACATTATGGAGCAGACATGGCATACACTGGTACAGCGGCATCATAACAGCATCATAACCAGAGGTGGTTAAAATGAGTCACTTTTACTCAGTTCTATACACTTGAATAAAAGTTAGATGGTTTTATACTGTTCTGAGTATATTTGTGAAGAATTAAATTTTTTCTCCTTCATGACTAGCTCCTAATTCTTTTTGGCAAGCACATACTGCTCTGTTGGTTCAGAACCTGGATGACTTGCTTGTGCCTCTTACTTTAAACTTCGTAAACTATTTTAGCCAAAAAATATGTTAATAAAGAAAACAAACAACCCTTAACAAACTTAAATTCCCATGCTGACAGATGTGTCATTTGTCATTTCAGTGTACTTCAACAGAAAAGACAATACTTGAGGTGTTATTTGACCTGGTACTTTTTTGCTCCCACTCAAGTTGCTTTTTTGGTGTGTAACTTTTAGGGTACTTTACCCACCTCTGTTTCCTGCAGGATTTTTTTTTTGTGCAGAATCTAAACTGCAAAGTGTAAAAGTCATGCCTATTTTGACATATATA
>JBBPCZ010000136.1:3835834-3852845 GCA_037974445.1 Brycinus macrolepidotus | reverse complement strand
TTTTCTGCCGTGACAATGCGAATTTCCCACTTGTGGGACTAATAAAGGTTTATCTTATCTTATCTTATCTTATCTTTAATAGCAGTCTAACTGTTACATACATCTTCATATGACCTTCGCGGCATTTTCCTCAAGCGTTCTGACCACAAGGCCCCAAAAGCTTACAGGGTAATAAATAATAAACTGACAAACATTCACCATAAGGTTAATGGGTTGTCATCTTTGTTGTATGTGGTTCAGTCCTATTAGCTTATGTTACACACGGCCGACAGCCCACAACACTACTTAGAGTAACAAGAAGAGAACTGAGCGTCATGTTAGTGATGATGGACGTCCAAAAATACATCACTGATACTTTCTCATTACCCACAAACATGGAATGCATAAAACACTTCAATAGGGCTTTTAGAAGTGGAAGGTGACACAATGACATTGAAAACTAAATAAATAAGCATAGAATTTTCCCATGTGAGATTCTAAATTTCATTAGCGTCAGCGATGGCTGTGGTGCAGCAGACCCGTCACATTCTCCCTGTGAAGCGCTCTCAGAGTTGGGAGGGGGAGGGAGAAATAATGTTTGGATAAAGCGCAAATGAATAAGGTGGTAAATTCACTGCCAAGCGGCAAAGGCAGGGAAATGAAAGGAGCTCTGAATGGATTCCATTCAGTGAGAGAGAGAGAGAGAGAGAGAGAGAGAGAGACAAACAAAGGCAGAGCATGCGAGAAAGAGAAAGAAAGATGGGGAGAGGGAAAGCAGGGAAAGCAGGAGAGACACAAAGCCAGAGCACAACAGAGAGAAAGAGAGAGAGGAAGAGAAAGAGAGAGAATTGGGGAGAATAGTGTTTGGCTGCTGGTAGAGCCAGGAGGACCGATTGTGTGTTTTTTGGGCTGAATGTATTGACGTCAGTATCAGGATGGGGTCTTTGGGGTGTCCACTCTGCCCCCATTCGAAGGACTTTGCTGAAAAGTGTCGCCATGGCCAACCTGTATCAGGGATCCCAGCCATTAACAAAGTATCACTGTTGAGTGTTGGCATAAACCTGCAGACACATACTGAAACCATGCAAAGGCCTGGCAAGCTCTTGAAAATGGAGAGAATGGCATTTGTTGAGGGTTGCATACAAACATGTTGCCCAGCATCACTGTACTGCAGAAAGGTCCAGGACTGTGCAGAACATTAGTGGAACTGGAACTCACCTGAAACATTTGATACTCAGCAACCTGGTCAAGCTTGTAAAATAAGTCTTATAAAATTCAAATTAGACAACCAAATCTTACCTTGTGATTTGTAAAGTAAAGTGTCCATTTGTCATACGTGAACACACCACAGCACACATTGTGAACAGTGTGAAATTCTTCTCTGCTTGTAACCCATTCACCAAGTGAAGCAGTGGGCAGCCAGGAACACGGCGCCTGGGAAGCAGTGTGTGGGAATTTGCTCAAGGGTACCTCAGTGGTGGCACTAGCAGTCTTGGGATTCGAACCCACGACCTTCTAATCGCAGGGACAATTCCCTGACCACCAGGCCACAAGCTGCCCCCATTATTTTGGCCAAAAATGTCATTTTGACTGTCTGACTTCAATCGCCACATCACAGTTGAGAAAATGAAATAACGGATGGTTGAGGACATTGTTTTCATTTTTTTAATCACAGGACAACATACAAAAACGCGTTACAAGTAACGAGTTAACAAGGTAGCTAGTTAGCGAGCTAACGTTACAACGACAGCTGTTCGTCAGCCTCCTTGTGCCTCTGTTCTGCTTTATAAGCCGTCTGTTTCTTCAGTCCACAAAACTATTCAGCAACTAATCTTGCCCCCCAATGGAACAATTAGATGTGTCGTGTGTGACAATTTTAAACTGCCATGTGTGATTATTGTTTAATTCTTATCTTCCTATGAATTGTTTCGTGAGAGTTTCAGTCCATTATGCTGCATTCACATGCTGGTATTGTAAAAATCTTGTTCCGTGCTGCATTGCAGTGAACGACCAGTGATGGAATGCAGCCATGGAGACGTTACCATGGTGATGTTACCACTGGCTAAAATAAAGATAAGAGAAGAGCATCTTACAACCATTTCTCAAGGTAGGCCGGGGGGGTGCTCGGTACTCATCTATTTAATTTCATTTACAGCATTTAGCAGATGCTCATATCCAGAGCAACATACATCTGTGTTTTGACGTCTGTCATCCTAGTAATCCTAGACTTAAAATTAAGAGCTGCTAGTAGACTAAGATTCTGCCAGAGAAGGATGCACTCCACCAGGGCCCTATCAGAATTTTTTTTTTTTTTTTGTGAAGTTAGTGTTAGTGAAGTTAGTTTATGACAAGAACATGTAGTTCTCCAAAGTGCTCAGTGAAGAGGTGGGTCTTCAGCCACCGTTTAAAAACAGTGATGGTCTCATCAGTTCTGATAGTCAGGGGGGACACCACTTCAGTGCCAAAGCTGAGAAACGTTTTGACTGTGTGGACTGGCTTGGCACTCAAATCTCTCTCTCAAAAAAAAAGAAAGAAAAGAAAAGAAAACACCACTGCGGTTGACGGCAAACGCTGGAAAATTTGGCCTGCTGGAAGAAGGTTCTGCTGAATTGCTGCGGTCACTGCTGGAGGTGGCAGAATTTTCCATGTTGAAGATCATAGAATATCTGGATTGCCGTTGTCCATGTACCATCTCAATATAAACAGAGCGCTCCAAGGCTGTGTTCCAAGTAGCGTACCACATACTACTCATGTTCTGGAGAAAATTATGTTCAACCAACATGAATTTGTCTTATATAACACACTAACCCGCCCAGATATTCCATTATGCAGCCAGAGCTGTCCTCATCTTCTACCACATCCTATAATACAACACTGTGAAGTGACTAACAAACAATGATTGAAAGACTAATAAAATGAGTAACGGGATTGGCTTGATTGATGTCCCTGATGTTGGTAGACTCTAATGATGCACTTGCCCTGTAATATGACAGATTTTACATGAGGGCAATTGTGGAATCCTGGATACAGCCTTGCATATGCAGGAGACGTATATAGTTACTGTCAGAACAAAACTTTATATCTCTATATTTGTCTCAATATTACTGATCTCTATTACGTGCAGTAACATACTCCTAACCACCATTTGTGTTACTAGTGATTCAATTAACTGTAAGTTTTTTATTTACAGTATTAATACTCCAGCATCTGTGTTCATAGTCAAGTCAAGTCAAGTAGGTTTTATTGTCATTTCAACCATACACACACAGTATACAGTGGAATGAGATATCATGCCTCCAGGACCATGGTGCAACACAGAGCAGAACAGAACAGAGCAGCATCACAACTACAGACAGGACACAAGTATTGAATAGCACATAGCATTGTATTTCGTATTGAGTATTTTCTGCAGAGTTTTTATTGGATTTATTCAGACTTTATATTTTATATTGTTCTTGTCCTTGTGTCTCTGTGTGTCTGCGCAGTCGTAACATTAGCAGATTCCTCTGGGATTAATAAAGTTTTCTAATTCTGATTCTTATTCTGATTCTGATTTGAATGTGCCTGATGCTGTTTACACTGTCAAGACAAATGAACCAATAGAAATGGTCCAGAATAAGAAAAAAAACGTTCCATTTATTTACACTGAAAGTTAAAGACACATTTCCTTCTGCAATAAAAGAGCTTTCTGGAGATACAAGGTTTTGATCATACACTGAAGACATGCTGGTGCGGTCTGTGGTATACAGTGTGTTATCTGGAACTCAGAATTAGTGTAGGCTGCAACTGTTGCTAAGTGCTTTGTGTTTCCTGTGAGAGGTCACAAGCTTGTCTGTGTTTATATCAGTCTGTTTGGCGACGTTCGTACACAAGAGACACCAGTCGGTAATCATAATCATAGAGCACACGGCTTTGACAAGGCGTGTGTGTGCGCGTGTGTGTGTGGTGATGGGAACCGCTTGCCTGCTTGACCCTTCCCACCATCGCACTCGCTCACCAACACGCTCAAACGTGACCAAGCGACTGCATCCCGTAATTCTCTCATGAGAACGCCCCCCCTGAGGATGTGCTGCTTGTGTGTATGCGTGTGAGTGTATGATCTCTTACACTCTGCTAAACTATGCTATCTCCTGTGGGATTATCCTCATATACTACAGTTTGTTTTACTTAAACATCTGGCACGATGTTCTGCCCCAGCTCAAAAGGCGGGAACTGTTTTGGGAAAGAAGCTTCCAAAGGGGTCGGCCCTCCCCCTCCCCCCCATACTCACACACAGGCACTAAAACAGTCACTACTCTTAGTGTATAGTCTCCAGAGAGACCCCGACAGCTTTGAAAGAAATAAAACCAGAAACAGAACCAAAAAAAGACTAAACAGTATCAGATTTTTCTTCACACACACAGCTGGAGGACCTCGAGCTTCCTGTGGGTTGAGAAATGTGTGCGTCGCCCACGAGTGGGTGTGGGAGACGGATGCAGAGCAGCACCATGACCATCCCTCTAACACCCACACACACACATGTACTGGTGTAAACATACACACGCACAAGCATACACATACTGTGTTGAAACAGCCCACGATGATTAATGTGAAAGCCCCCAAACTCCTTAGGCATTGAACAATAGGCTCTACACTCCGCATCCATTCATTATAGGTTATTTGGGACAATCACTCCATTCCCAGAAAGAGCAGATGGTGGCCTCTCTTAATTGTCTTTTGAGGCTGGTTTTGGTTTGAGTTTACTGAGGCAATTGTGAGTGGTTTTGATGACTGGTCACGTTTCTAAGTGCCTCTGCCAAAGTTGGTTACCAAGTCTGCTGAACTGAGACCTGTGGGAGGAGCTCGAAATAGTTCAGGGCATTGATTGTTCAAAAATAAATGTCTCAGAATCATCACATGTCATCACTTGAGTCAGATGACCCAGAAAATACACAGCCAGAAACTCCGGAGTGAATGAGAACTTGAAGCTTGTGTTGCTTGCACTGGCTTTTTTGAGTTAACACTCCGAAAAATGGCACAAAGCAGTCTTTGATCAATGCCAAGGGAGAACAATCTATATTCCATAAAGAACTACACTTGTAAATGAGATGTGGAAGTGTGAAAAATCTTTTAAAGATATAAAGATCCTTTACATAAGCTCTTTCTAGAACCTTTACATTATATGGGGGTTGTTTGGGCTTTAAGAGGTACATCACACATATATTTTATTTACAAACATGTTTTTTTAAAGGGATCCAAAATGGTTCTTATGTGGCATCTTTATCTCTAAGAGTACCTTTATCTCTAAGAGTAAACTTGAGGGCAATGGTGAGCTCCAGTTCCCTCAAGTTAAGTTTACTCAAAAAAGCTAGTGCAAGTGGATCGGATTTTAACTGTGCCACAGCCAAAAACCCCCACTTACTTTCAAGGTTCTGAAGTGCTTGACCAAGGTATAGAAAGTTCTTGGTCCCAGTAAGTAACTACACTTTGCCGTTTCACACTGTCTGGTGGATGAGGTGCTACACTCTTACCAAAACATCCAAAAATAAACTGCAATTATGTTTTAAAATATGCAGAAGTGACTTATTTTCACCTCAAAAATGAATGGAACATGTCATCTGATTTGATCTGATACTGTTTTGAACATATATTCTTAGTGACATATCTCCCCTTTTACTTATGAACATAAATGTGGTTCAACTGCAAGTTATTAATATGCACTTTCAATATTTGAGCTACAAAATGTATTAATATCTATATAGACATATGTTAACAAAGCAGATGGTCTTTCATGAACAGCATTACACATTAAGCACCACATGATTTTGGTTTAACCTTTGCTGACTCACAGTCGAGTCAGCTGAGGCAGTGAAATGCTCCTTTTTAAACCTCCACTGGGCTGACATGAGGAGTAAAGCATATAAAGGTTTGTGCTTACAGCAGCAGAGCTCAGAACATACATTAGATCTCCATAAAGCTCTCTGATTTCAGTCCTATGTCACTGATAGGTCTACTGCTAGTCCAATAAATCAGTGATATGACACTTTTTACATATAAAATGTATATATTTACATATAAATGCCATATGGAAATCATCTAGAGAAGCATTAGGCCTAATAATCCTACCATAAAAGATGCCTTTTGACAATTTAAGACAGAACTGTTGCCCAAAGACATATAGAGAGGAAATGAATAGTCTATCTATTTGAATAGCCGCCAAAAGAAAAAACCTCCCACACACTCACACATGTAACTTTATGTCAGACTTTTTCATTCCTTTTTTCTGCGTACTTTTACCGTTTATACATGACGGGTTTAATATAAGGGTCTGTTCCCCCAACTAGCTGAAATTTTGGCATGGCCTATGGGAAAAGTGATCCACTATGTTCTTGTTAAAACAAACCTCTTTCTTTTTTTTTAGTCTTCCATTCCCTTGAGACAAGACTTCTGCTATCTAGAGAGCTCTTTGGCTCAAGCCTCCCCTTTCCCCCTCCCCCCGGACCCCCAAAAAGCCCAAACCCCACCCACTCTAGTACTGACCCCAAACACAGTCGGGCTGAACTCATGAAGCCCTTGTCCTACATCGTTACTGGCAGTAACCCTTATACAAATGGACCATGTCTTCTCTTTTTTCCCCTTTGATTTAAAGCCATGTCACTTTACAGTTTGAGGCTATTATAAGCTGTAGTCGATCTATTATACAACACTATTATGATAAAATCTTCTGGACATAAAACACTAGCTTTTATGTTTTGGAACTGCTGCTGCAGATATTAAATCTCAAGCCATTTTCATATTATTTTTCATGCCTTTAACAGCAACGCAAGATCAGACTGATGCTAAAAAGAAATGCAAAACACACCAAAGCCAAGACAGGGGGACCTAAACCAACTGCATTCCAAATATAGTGTTCCACTGGCAGGAAGTCAAGGACTCTTCCAAATATGACGTTCTTCTTTGGCCTTTTTTGTTTTTGTTTTTGCTTTTTTTATTACCGAGACAGATTTTCACCACAGAAAACTTCTTCTATCATGCCATGCTGGACAGACATCTACCACATCTGCGAAACAAATTAACTTACAAAGCCGTCACCATGCAATTACGAGTGCATAAAAAGCCCCAATTCATTTTCCAACTTGTGCTGGAAAGCTCACTAAAATATCTTCCTGAAACCTGAAAAAAAGTGCTTACAGGGAGGATTTGAAGTTTGGAGAAGACCACTTCCCGTCTGAAATGGCAATTAAAACACGAGCACACCGCAAACCAGCTGTCTTTTCCCAGCAGCAACAACAATAACAACAACAACACGGCAAGATATCAGTGCTGAGAACTGTAACCAGAACACAAAGTGACAAGAGATGAGCGAGACTTTACGAGCTAAAATGAGCTTTATTGTGGCAGAGACAGCAAGCTGGAGTATTCATCAGGACCTGACTTGGCCTTGTCATGCTCTATCCAGTCTAGAGCAACCACTGAAGAATACTTACACAGCTTTTTTTAGGCAAGACTTGCCTTGAAGTTCTAGAGTGACATTTGTTTAGCATTTACAATTAAGGTTCCTTTAGACTTTGACTTGAATATGTGTCTACAGAAAAGGCACAAAACCTTTATTCTCTGGAAGGGTTCTTTAAACATTACAGAAGTCCTTTATACTCATGCTTTTCATTTACAAAAATAGGTTCGTAAAGAAGCCTTAATTGATTCTATAGGGCAGACGTTCTCAAATTGGTCCTCAACATAGGCATAATTTTGGTTTGGGGGGTGGGGGTGTTATGTGGGGTTACAGCGTGGCTCATTTCACTCCCACCGCTTTTTGCCTTTAGTTAGTTGAATGTGATTATGAGTGAAAATAATCCTTTGGTTAGCTGAATGTGATAATGAGTAAAAAATAATCTTATATCATTAAGTGTGAGCCAACATGCATACTGATTGGTAAATCTAAATCGAAATTCTGCCATGTGCCTGAGAATTTGAAGAAGCAGCCCCAGCCCCCCTGGACAACAAAAATTCTTAAGTCTCTATCCTGCCCACCTCCTCATAAACAAACTGTTTGCGTCAAACTTGTAATTGTCCCCAGTAGCTTTCAAAACAAACTGATAACTGTGGTCCCCAGAGATCCCCAGACAGTCCACATTTTCTCTCTGTCTCAACGTGTGTCGAGTTGTGTTGGAACAGAAATATGGACCATGTGGAGGTCCCTGAGGACCACCGCTTTGGGGAACCAAACATCAGACAACAGATCTGTCAGTTACTTATTCCAAAACTTCCAAGGCACCACTCCAGTTTAACTCTTCTGTTCACTTCTAAAGTGAAAACATTCCACCTCTGGTCCTCACTGATGATATTTCCAGACATCAACAGTGACAACACTGCAGAACTGGTGAAGGCTGGAACTAAAGATATACCCTTAAAAAAACAGATTCTTCAAGGGTCCTTTAATAAAGACAATGTCTATTTACAGAACTGTGAAAACTCACAGTGAATACATAATTATGGTCAAATTTATGCCAACCCTGCTGTATATGGTTCTTTTAAAAGACTTTAAAAGGGCTCTATAGAGCACCAAAGGGTTCCACTATTGTTATGAGTCAGTTCTTTTTCAGTGCTATATAGAACCCTTTGGCTAAGAGTAGACACCCCTCCCAGTCCCAGCCTCCCACACCTGACCTACAAGTAACTTGTTAATTAGTTAATGAGTTGAATCAGGTGTGCTAGATGAGACACAGCTCAAAAATGTGTGGGCTCAACAGTGATCATGTATAAACGAACCACTTTTGGTTCCAAATAACTTTTCACTGAATGATTCTTTAGTATGTTATTTTTGCAAAGGAGGTGTGTGAGTATGAAGAACCTTTTTAGAGTTTAAGAAACTTCCAGATAATACTCTAGGTTCTAGGAAGAACTTTTAAATTGAAATGAACTTTTTCATGATGCAAGTGTTCTTTGTGTCTCTTAATTCTTCAATGGATGAAAATGGTTCGGATCTGGCAACACTCAGAAACACTTTGTGACGTTTTTAGGAGTTTAGTAACAAACTGTCTAACAAACCGCCTTGCAAGAGCAAAGGGAAGAGTGTTTGTAAAACTACAGTAACTGAAAAGGTTCAGCATGAATCCCAACAAGCATTCCTTTAATCTAAAGCAGAGTTTCTCCACATAATGTGAACTGAAATAACAATTCCCTTACCTAATCAGCAAAATGATGACCACAGCTTAACATGAAGGTAAATGAGTGTGATGGCTTCCTTAAACAACTGTAGTGTCAAGTGACCCTGCAGTGCATGACACTGCAGGACTGCACATTGTGGGTAATGATAAAATGGAAACTTGGCTCTTCTGTGTGTTTTATGGGGTACAAAACCATTACTGGTTTCATGGCCTACATCTTCATGGCTTCACGGCTTCGGATCCCGACTGGGAGTTTGGTAGGAAACTGTGGCTTTTGGTTCCTTCATTTTGAAAAGAAGCCATAAAGACGTATGAGAGAGTAAAGGAATGAGCATGTGGTGATGGAGAGACCTGGGTGCTTTTTTTGAAGTGGCTTCACTTTTATTCTCCTCCAAGGCTCATTAGGGGTAAATTGTTGGCCTAAAATGTGTTTGGAGACTTTTAAAATGAAAAGTCAGGAACAGTTCAGGTGCAATGGTCAATGAGATCGCCCCTCCTGTTTTAATAAAGCACGGCATATCTCTCTCAAATTTACAACCTTGCATTAGCAGGTCAGAGACATTGTGTCTCTCTGGTTTCAAAATGACTGCGCTCAGCTGCCGTGGACGAGAGCAGAGCCAGAGAGATGTCACTCGAGAATTTCAGAAAGTTCCGCGTATGGAGAAGGAACCGGATACGAAGGCTTGGAGAGTGAGCTGCCCCCTTAAACTGCCGGCTACATCTGGTCTGCATGACACCAGTCCTTCAAAAAAAGAAAAACACCCCTGAACTTTACATTGGAGATGAAGACTTTGAGCTTAATTAGCGCTAGCAATAGACTAGAACATGTACATTATACACTTCAGTGCTTATAATGTGACTGTACAGCAGGGGTGGCTGGAATAGATAGGGCTAAGTAATCCATCGCTTTCAAAGAATGAAAGTCATCAAAATAAGGTCTAATCTTTGCCATACACCTTGTTTTGATGTTAGAAGCTGATTGTTTTGAACTGATGTGGATTTAGAAACAAAAGAGCCACCAACAGGTTGTAAGAAAAATAAGAGCTGATTTATACTAGCCCAAGCTGTAGACTCACAGAGCTGGTCTGTGATTCTGTGTCAAATAAGCTGTGATGTATTACATGTAGGGAAATCCCGCTTAAATTCATTCTCTAACATTAGCATTGTGGAGAGTTTGTTGTCCAACCTACCTAGCTCTGATCATCAACAACATGGAACAGGTAAACAGCATAGCATCTTACATTGGAGACTCAACATAAGATAACGTCGGAAAACGTTTTGCAGTGAATATAAACTTAAATTTATTTGGCTGACCAGGACTTTTGCTAACATTCTGTACATCTTGTCAAACTCACAACAGTTGCTATGAAGGAGCTTATTTGTGGATTTATTATGGATAAATCAATTACTTTTACAAGATATCTGATTCTGAATCTGAATAGGAAGTGTGACTGTGATCAATGAAATTTCATTCTATCATGTTTCCTCACTGTTGGAACCACATAACTCCATTATTTATTTGTTTATTTATTTATTTATTTGCATAATTTAGAATTATCAGCTGCCCTATGTTTGAATTTCATGACCAGTGTATAAATATAAATGCTACCCAGAATAACCTGATAAGAAAGTGACCTTTGAGAGTCTTGTTCTTAACCTGCTTTGTGAAAACATTGGGGATTCGGTCCAAAATGAGCAGTGGTCACCAACCCTGGTTCTAGAGATCTCTGGAGATGTCTCTTTTCAAGCACAATTTCCACACTAGAAGATCATCCCATCAGATCAATTAGTGTTATGCAAAGGTAAGTACAGTAGGTTAAGTACTTTTTAGATTTGTCGGTGCAAAACTCTGAAGGTAAATCTTCAGGAGGTGGGTAGGTGACCATTGGCTGTGAATAAGATCTTGTCACATAAAAATTATTATAATTTTTTTTTTTTACTATGTGAGGCATAAAGTTTGCTTCTAATAGCAATTATATTCTTTATGTTCTTCTCTGCTTATGACAGATTTGAATGTAGAGAACAGCTGTAATCACTACCTTGCTTCACTGCATGATGCTATTTGTCTTCAGAAGTACCATTTTGGGCAACACACATTTAAATGGAGATGCATCATGCCACCCCTGCCAAGAAAAGTACGCCTCTGCCATAAGCTCATCCAACTCTATTCCATCACATTACACTTCTCAACAAAGCCCCAATAACAACTCCTCCCCATTAAACAGCACACCCCCAAATCCTACCTCTTGCCAGCACTCAGACGGCCCCGTGAGAACCTCAGCACACCCCCACACATCAAAAGAGAGGGGAGAAAAAGAAACAGCTGAATACAATTAATGCTCTGGCATTAAATTCCACTTTTTCCACTTCCACAAACAACACAGGGAAAAAGTGGAGGAGAAGAGAGGACTGGGGGTGGGGGGAAAAAAACAACAGATGAGGAAGTGGAGGTTTGTTTAAGCATATTCTGTGGTGCTAGGTGCAGTCAGATATGCCAGTGCTTAATTAAACCCAGACTGGTTCAGTTTGAAATGATAATGCTGCAGACTAGCACACGGATTTTCCTGCAGGTTTGTTTAATAATTGACAGTAGCTGTGCTAAACCAAATGCAGTGATTCCTATTTCCATTATCATTCTATTGATAACTAATGCAAGTTATTTGGACATGCACTACTTGTATCTCCTCCGTGTTTTAAGAGACAAAACACGCCGTTCTTCCTTTACAGGGTTTGTTATCTCTGAAGAAAGTCTGATAATATTTTCCTTCGGCCTGCTCACTGAGCTTTCTGTCAGCCTGACGCTGTCTTTTGTTTGATTTGGAGCCCGAGCAGAGAAACAGGCACAACTTTAGTCTGAGGAAAAAGAGGCAAGGCCTCCTTTTACATTCTTTTATGGAAACTGCAGAGAGGCCTCTGTCCATTCTGTATCATTTGGCTTAGCAGTTGATCCATCAGACATGTCAAACTATATTAGCAATATCCACTCGCCCCTAAAGATATACATAAGGACTACCACCTTGACCCTTCACTTCTAAAATAGAGGTTCTTAAGTGGTTCTAGCCTTGTGTAAAGAGAGTGGAGGCAGGATGCATGTCTGAATGAGCTTTAAATCAACAATTAGTCCGAGGCAGGTACACACAGGGATATTCCATAACAAGAAACCAGAAACAAACACCAGACTAGTGACCAGTCAGGTCATAGAAACCAAGGCTTCACAAGAAAACCAGCTCAGCCAGTGCCAAGACTTTGCAAGGCCTAAAGTCATGCAAAGCAGTATAAATGCACTGAATCCAGAATTAACTGCAGGTGTGTGTGATCAGGATTGGATGGAAAGTGGGTGGAGCCTGAGCAGTAATGAACCAATCACAGACATGGACAGTCTATGCACACATGGGATGCACAGTCCGTCTGTAGATGGGAAGTTCAATTCTGATGAAAATCACTTTAAAGTTTGAGAATCCTAAAACTTTGTAAATGTTCTTGTCACTTCTCCTTTTACTAAAATGGTTCTCTAAAGAAGCATCTTTTGAAAGGTTCTTTAGGGGCAGTTTTTCAACTAGGAATCACAGCACTGCATATCGTGTGTCTCTTTGGGGTTTTCGTCTGTATTAAAATAGAAGTGCTGAGATAAATGGGCAACAGTTAGGCAAGTGGTCCTCATGGGCTGCTGGTCATGCTGATGATCATACCCCCCATGGTGCCCAGGGTCTCGTATTTTGGAGCTACTTTTAATGCATCAGTCTCAAGAACAACAGGTTAATACCAACACTAAAAAGAAGTATCACTGTTTTTGTCACATTTTGTATTAGTTTTGAGTCTAAAAGCAGGACTGTCACTAACAACTATATACCCCAGCTCCAAAAGTTCTGTCACCCTTCATAATAATGACTTAAAGAGTTATAGAATGTCTGTGGTTAATTTGTTCCATTTCACACTGTAAAGAGAAACAGAATCTTTTATCCAAGTAACAACAGATAACAATTATTGGCACCACTAGAATTTTATGAACAAAATGAAGCTGAAGCATGTTTCCTTTTATATTTCACTTTTTAAAATAAGTACTGTTTCACTGGGGTATAAATAAGAGGTGCCACACAGGCTAAATTCTCATCAAACACTGGTAAATGACTAATGTTGTTTATTTCAAGACACGATACTGCTTATTTGAAAAAATAATACTTGAAACTAGCACCTAATCATAATCATTTTTTTTTATAAGGAGAATAACTCAAATGTGCAGTGCTGCAGGTCCCCAGAGCAGGATAGGGAAAATGCTTTTAGGGAGCCAAAAGTCACTCCAAAGAACCCTTTTTGGTATAATAATGTACAAGATTATAAACACAATGTGCTACTTATTTCTTGGTATTTCACTGACTCCAAAAAAAGTAATTATTGGCTTAAATTAATTTTGTCAGTAGACGTAAAAATCGAATTAGGTCAGTTCAAAGTGAAACTGTGAAAAGCTTTTAACTTTTAGAAAAATATTTTAACTTAACAAAGGCATGTATTTAAGCAAACTGAAAGTAAAAACTTACTCCACCTCATTCACCTTATGAGTGTTCCAGCCGCCGTGATTCACATCTGGAGCTTTAAATGGTCTATTAATGAGCAGTTGACCTATCCATGCCCTGTCCTCAGTTATGTTCCTTTATAGCAACAGGGCGATTTACCGTGCTAACGCTCAATTACACACACACATGGAAAAAAAAAAACTATATCCAATCCATTCTAAAAGATTTTCCTTTCACATTGAATGTGAAATAAATATAAATTTGTGATAAAAAAAAATGCAGTTATTTTGACAAGAACTGAGTTGTATGCTATACATTCTTATTAAATTGAATGGGACATTTGCCAGCATTTTATAAAGCTTGTCCCACCTGGCAGCAGCTGCCACGAAAGAATGTGTTTGGGGGCAGGGCAGGGACAAGTCAATTCTGTGGACGAAAGTGGCATGACCTGCATCAGTCTTTTCACAAACTGATCAAATAGACCCAGGAGAACTGATCTGAAGGCTTAGGTCTCTAATCCCTGTAAAAGGTGAACATGGACCACTGTGTTTTGTGATGCAGCAGAGTGATAGCAAAGCTGATAGAAAGCACATGGTGTTGCGTGCGTGTGTGTGTGTGTGTGTATGTGTGTGTGTGTGGGTGTATGTGTGTGTGTGTGTGTGTGTGTGTGTGTGTGTTAGTATGTGTGTGTAGTACTGGGCAATGTGGACTGCTCTTAATGTGAAACACATGTTTTCATCTGCCTGGCATGCAGCACAGCTGGGGGGGGGGGGAGCAGGAAACAGCTGATGACGCAGAGTTAGTACAACTCCCTACGCCGTCATGAGAAAATACTTCGCAACACACACTACAGTCATCACTGGTCATGGAAAGAACCAACTTATGTCACAGAGTTTTGGCATCACAGATTTTGGCATTAAATGTCTGCACTGTAGCACTTTAGAAATTAGGAGAGCACGTCATAATTAAATGTATTATTTTGAATATTTTCAGGAGAATCACTTTTGCAGGGCGTCAGCAAGAACGGTGTATTTTAAAAATACACAAACTCATTAAAGGCCTCTGCCAACAAAAGTTTTCATGTCTCTAAAAAATTATCCAGGGAATTGTGAGTGAAAAAAGCAAGGCCTTTTTCATTCATTTTATTTTATGTAATATAATAATCAGTCTTGTTTTATTTATACTTTGCAGAAACACTAGTTGCATTATAGCAAAACTAACATTTCATTGTTAACTTTTAGTTTTAAACAAAAGCGTTAAAACTTTGGAAAATGATCCTATTTGTCATTTAGTATCTACATCAGTGAAGCCAAGTGAGCTCTTCCATTGGTTAGGACTTTAGGAGCAAGGCAGGAGGCCTTACACCTTGCATTACCTACCAGTATAATTAGGAGGCGTTATGATTGTGATTATGCTTTGATTTACAACTGTTGGAACCAGTTTTGCATGAGAAAACATCTATCTAGACCTTTTGGAAGTTGTAAGTACATCAGAGTCTGTGAATATGTATAGTAGTATGAACAGTCAGGCAGTTATTAGAAATAAGTGGATGTTTTATGTCAGGGCTCTTTATTGATGAAGTCACAGTAAAACTGCTAGCTCCAAGGTTAAACATATGTTGAATATCTGTTACAAGCAATACTGAAAATAAAATGAAAATAAAATGTGCTATATCTTTTTTTACAAGCTTCAGATATCCGCGTTTAATCTACATTGGCCAAAACATGTCATATGGATCACCATTAGTTAGTAAGAATCTCACGGGGGAATTTACTTCACTGTATGAACATTTTGTTTTTGCTTTTTTTAAATTTCACTTTTGATATATGTGGCCCGAAAGGTCACCACTGCTGATAGTGCACCTGCAAGGTGATGGGCACAGTTCTAAATGTTAAAATATTATATGGTACTGTCAATCCTCAATCCCACCAAACCCTAGTACACTAAAAATAAAGGTTCTTAAAGGGATTCCTCGCAGCAATGACATTAAAGAACCATTGACCTAAGAATTAGTGATACATTGCCATTTCCATAAGAACAAACCTCACCCGCCCCGCAAAAATATTCATTATTTAATAATCTGGACCCGACCCAACCTGCAAAGTTTATGTGTGTTATTCCTAATTTAGTCAGAATGCTGCTTTGTCATTTATTGACCCATCCCGCCTGCACCAACATTTTCTAATAAGCTCACTCAAACCCACCTGACCCTGCAGGAACCTGCGGGACCCACAGGTTGCATCACTCCTAAAGAATCCCTGAATGGATGAGAGATATGGGAATCGGGAGAACCGTTTAAAAGCTGCAAAAAACCTTCACGGAATTTGAAAGTTCTAAACGAATGAAAGGTTTTGACCTGACCAAGGCAACCTTAATTTTTTAAGAGTTTAATGGCGATTTTGTAGGTTCAGTATTGGACTTCGTGTTCATGTGCAGAACATCTGGTCAGGATGGATAGCGGGGAGAAAACACATGGCTCATGCTGGCCTTGTTCCACATGGATGGAATATCCAAGTAAACAACAAGACTGACAAACCTGGAAAAAAAGACTGGCAATGAAAAATATGTGTCAAAAGAGAACCACATTGTATTTCTCTAGTAACGGAGCACCAGATGTTTTGCTGCTTGCATTATTGAATGCTTAAGGGGCACAATACTGAATGTAACACTGTACTTTCAGCGGACTCTCAGTCAAGGAGAAGAGCTGTTCAAACAACTCATTAGCACCAAAACAGTATCCACACACTCATACAAGCAGTGCAAACTAGCCTAGACTCTGAACTGCTTGTCAAACACACTCTCTTAGCGAGAGAATAAACATCTTAAATTTCTCAGACACCGTTGTGAAAGGGAAACATCTGCAATGATGCTGTAAATGCGCCCCGCGGAGCACGGTACTCGTCTTAACAATGTTTACCCTGCCCCACTCACAATAACACACCGCATATTTAACACACACCAACAAATACCTGCATCACAAAAGTTGGCAAAAACTTAGATATAATTACAGCAAAAGAACTTTATGACTATATATAGCAATGTAACAGCGCTGACTATCAGTGTTTATGACAGACTGAGTAGACTTTATATGCTTTGTTATAATGTTACAGCAATAAAAGATTAGATAGCGTGGTCCTGGTAGCACAACAGGACGCAAAGCTCTCGCTGAGAGATGCCGTATTCCAGACAGAGTGTTCTAGATTTCTAGATTCATTAAAGGGTCTGTTCAGAGTAAAAAAAAAAACAAATTCCCCCCTAACAAACATCAAACACTACAACTTTAGTTTTAGGTCAATATTAAAAAAAAAAAAAATATATATATATATATATATATATATATATATGCCTATGTATCTATAATCTCTATAAAGTTAT
>JBBPCZ010000136.1:3825698-3835734 GCA_037974445.1 Brycinus macrolepidotus | reverse complement strand
TACTATCTTTGTACAGACATTTGGTCCTGCACAGTAAATACACATTAGTAAAAATAACACACACACACACACACACACACACCACACACACATACACACACATACATAGACACACAGATATACACACATACATACACACACACATACACAGACACACAGACATGCATACACACACACACACACACACACACATACATACACACACACATACACACACATACACACACAGACACATACACACACCACACAGACACATACACACACCACACACACACATAAATATACACACACACACATACATACACACACACATACACATATACATACACACACATACATACACACACATACACACACACACACACACACAAACATACACACACATACACATACATACATACACGTACACACACAGACACACACACATACATACATACACACACACACACACACAGACACACACAGACATACACACGCATACACACATACATACATACACACATACATACACGCACACACACAAAAACACACACACACACACACACATATGTGCTCATTTTTGTCACTATTTTGTACTGGGAGAAGAACAATTTCTTTACCAAAACATGAACTTTGTCCATTTCTGAATGTTGGTGAAGGTTAATGGGTCAGTATCACTTTATTCCATCACTTTATTTCATGTAACTTAATAGGTCAGTAAATGAACATGTGAGAAACATGGATTATTCTTCTTTTAACTCATCAGAGGTTCAGTTTAAGTTAAGTAGGGCTACCTACCGTAAAAAGGACTTTTGGACAATTTATTTTTGTCATGATATGTTCAAACAGTGTAGAAGACAGCATATACAATAACAACAACAGCAACAACAACAACAACAAGAATAAGAAGAAGAAGGAGAAGAAGAAGGAGAATGTTTAAAATAAAATAAACAAAAGGAAATCATGAAGTGAAAGTGCTGTTAAAATGACTGTGGATTAGTAAAATGTTGTCTTGCTCATTTCATTTATAAAGCACCACATACAGGCTGAATAAAATTAATTAAGTGTCACAGAATAGCTGAAACCAGCAGTGTGAGTGTTTGGGCTGTTTTTAGACGGGTTCACTTTTAAAACTAGAACTGGACTCCTAACAGTAAACTAACAGATCAAAGATCTGCCTCACATTCTGGAAACTTAACACCTGAAGCTCAAAACTGAGAGTCAGGCGGAGAGTCTTTTCCTGTGGCCAGATCTCTGTTGCTAAACTTTTAATATTCATTCATTCATTCATTCATTCACTTACTTACTTACTTACTAACTTATTCATTCATTCATTCATTCATTTACTTACTCATTCATTCATTTACTTGCTTACTTACTTACTTTCTTATTCATTCATTCATCCATTAATTCATTCATTCATTCATTCATTTTATTTATTTATTTCCACACTGTGACCAAAACCCATCTTTCTCTTCCCTCCATCTGGTGATCTCTACTCATTGTTCTGTCAGGACAATACAGAGGGGGCAATAATATTCACCCCCCACCCCCCCACCTTAACCCAAACCCACCCAACCCAACCCAACCCCCCACCCCCCCCCCCCAAAAAAAAAAAAAAAATCCCGAGGCGCCCGTCTTCTTGCCCCGGTGTCTGTAAAACCTGCGCGCGCTCCTGCGTCACCGCCGCTGTGCAAACACGCGCCTTGTGCGCTCAGGTGCGCCCGCGCGCGCGCTTCAGGAAAAGGAAGATAGCAGAGGGACGGAAAGAGGGAGGGAGTGGAGGAGTGGAGGAGGGAGGGAGGAGGTGAGGAGGTGAAGTCCTGGTTAAAGTCAAACCGGGGCTGCCCACGCGCTCGCGCTGCAGGCGCTCTGGCGACGCGAGGATGTCCGTGAGCTACCTGCTGGAGAGGGACAGCGGCGGCGGAGCTGGAAGCATGTACGGCAACCCCGTGAGGCACGTGAACCTGGGCGTGGGAGCCCACCAGGGCGTGTACCCCTCGTCCCCTTACTCGGACTACGGAGGATACCACCACCCCCACCACCCCCACCACGTCGCCGCGCTCGAGCACCAGCAGAGCGGCTGGAGCCCCGTTTACGCGCCCCACGACGAGTGGCCCCTGTACGGCCACGGCTCTGCCCACACCTACCCCGGCCTGGCCCCCACTCACAGCGGCGTGGGGCTGGTGCCCACCCCCGACCAGAGGACCCTGCCGCCCACCGGAGCCCCGAACCCCGCCGCCCCGCCAGCCCCCCCCATCAACCCGCACCTCTCCCCCGCCTCGGAGAGAGAGCAGGCCGAGTGGATGAGGCGCTCCGGCCCCCTCGTGACCACAGGTACCGTCCCCTAACGACCACTGATCCAGAAAACTCAGAGTGAAACTCACCTGATCTGACTCACTCACACCTGAAACAAAACACCCACTCACATAGATATCATTTCAAAACAGGCCCTCAGTTTAACCTGAATTTAAGTGTCAGTATTGTTCACAGTGGTGGCGAGAGGAACCAGATATCAGTAGCCTGTAACTCATTGTAACTTCAAGTGGAATTTCATTGATTTTCCAAACTTTCTGCATTGTCAAATGGTTGAGAGTAACACACCATGTCAGAACTGTTCCCAGCGGTGGCGATAGGAACCAGACGGCGGTAGCCTTTTACTTACAGCTTAAAGTTGTATTCCGTCATCTTTTAAAACTTTCTGCATTGTCAGATGGCTAAGATGTAACCAAAGTCACTGAGAGAGTTGTAGAGTAACGCCTCATGAAAAAATTGTTCACACTGGTGGCGATAGGAACTAGACATCAGTGGCCTGTAACTTATAACTTAAAGCGGAGTTCCAATTACTTTTTTAAGTTTCTGTATAGTCAAGTGGTTAAGATGTAACCAAAGTCATTCAGAGAAACTTGATGAAAAATGGTTCATTGTAGAGTAACGCGCCGTGTCAGAATTGTTAACAGTGGTGGCGATAGGAACCAGACAGCGGTAGCCTGTAACTTGCTATAACTTAAAGAGGAATTCCATCGACTTTTCAAAGTTTCAGCATAGTCAAATGGTTTAGATGTGACCAAAGTCGTTCAGAGAAGTTTGATGAAAAAATGCTTTGTCATAGAGTAACGCGCCGCATCAGAATTGTTCATAGTGGTAGAAATAGGAACCGGATGTCAGTAGCCTTTGACTTGTAACTTAAAGTAGAATTTCATTTACTTTTCAAACTTTCTGCGTAGTTAAAGGGTTAAGATGTAACCAAAGTCATTCAGTGAAGTTTGATGAAAAATGTTTCATTGTAGAGTAACGCACCATGTCAGAATATTTCGCACTGGTGGCGATAGGAACCAGACGGCGGTAGCCTGTAACTTATTGTAACTTAAAGTGGAATTCCATTGGCTTTTCAAAATTTCTGCATAATTAAGTGATTGAAATATAATCAAAGTTTTTTTCATTTTACGATGAAAAAAACACTTCATCGTAAAGTAGCGCACCATGTCAGAATTTTTTACAGTTGTGGCGATAGGAACCAGACGTCGGTAGACTTTGACTTATGACTTAAAGTGGAATTTCATTGACTTTTCAAAATTTCTGCATAATCAAATGGTTAAGATGTAACCAAAGTTGTTTAGAGAAGTTTGATGAAAACGCTTCATCGTACTGTGTCAGAATTGTTCACAGTGGTGGCAATAGGAACCAGACGTCGGAAGAGTTTAAGGCCTCTTTGAAAGTCATGTTACAGAAGGTTATTACATGAAATTTCTACAAAGGGACCACCTGATGCCTGAAACACTGTTTCCTGAATTTTTCAGATAAGCTTTAGGCCTAAAGCATTTATTTTTAAAGCAGTTAATGGCAGAAGTGTGCCTGCAGAGCAAAATGGCCCCAAGCATAATTTTTCAGAATTACCATCATTAACATTACATATAAAAACTGAACAGATGAGGAGGTTCACTGATTGTTAGGGGAAAGTCAGTAAAATGGACGGATTCGCACAGACATCACAACCCCCTAGTGTCTATTGCCAAAGGATTCTCAGTCTGTACGTTTCTCTACAATGGTCCTTTTCACATCACACAACTCGGATTGACTGTTTAAGTCTCAATAATGAAAATATGTAGACATTTTGAATAAAAAGATGATAAAATTCCCCTTGAACTCTTCCTGATCCCTGGACAAAAAGCTCACACTTAAAAACAGAAAAATGTTTTCTTTTCCAAACTTGAAATGTTGCGTATTTTTTAAAGTTTAAGATCCACCTTCTGCTGCCTGGTTCTGCTTCAGTGAACTAAAACTGTAAAACTGAAATCCACTCAAACCTGACCACAGAAATGCCGTCACTGTTGTTGGGAACCCTCTCGTAACTCATGATATCATGGATTAGCCTGAGTTACAGGTGAAGGTAGCATGTCGTTTAACCATTCTTAATGGATTTCTCCAAGCTTATCAGGTGCTGCATGAAGGCTAATTGTTATGAGGTGATAAGAAAGAGGTTTTCTTGCATTGTATGTGTACATATGTGTTGGAATGGCTCCCGCGGGCCTTGTGCACCGCGATGGTCATAACTCATCTGTAGCTCATTAATAAAAAGCATATCTGAGTGAAGTAACAATATGTTGACTCTGTATGTCACAATCTCCTGGTATAGAACATGGAAAGCTGCAGTTTAGAGGAAGACGAAAGCCTTTTAGCACCCCGGAAAGCACAAAATATCCTCACGCCACCAGTTTCATTTTGTAGGTTGACTGATATATGTATGGCCGACGCTGCAATATTGGCGGTAAAAGGCTTTTGTAGTGCAATATTTACATACATGTTTATGTAACCTAATTGGTTTATTTATTTATGCATTTATTCATTTATTAGAGGCCACTGGAACGTGCTACTACGATCTTAACTATCCATATTGCCTCCTTTATAACACCCATTATGGGGTTATCGTTTGAGTACATTTGAGGCCTCATATAGCCAGTGCTACCAATTAACCTCCCAACTGAGGCTTTACTGCTGTATTTTATCATTTTATTGACAGGCCAATTTTTCTGTGTCTATGAGACACAGACTTTGATAATGAGCCATTAGACTACCGTTAATGTGGCAGCAAAAGCTTTGCTGTAAATGTGTAATGGGGTCACAGAGAGTTTACTTAGGTTTGCACATATGCATGCAAGCAGCAAAACTTAACTTGGTATATGCGTATATACGTATATATACGCTGATGCGTATATAGTCTCAAGTGGATGCAGATTGCACTAAGAATCCCAATTCAGTACTATTATAATCCCAGTTCTTAGCTCACTGCCCCATAACCCCTGTTTCAGAGTATAACTCAGTGTTTAACATGAGGCTGTCGATCGTGGGCGTCCGCGCTGGGCCTAAACCTAGATCAAGGCTACGTGTGTCCGCCACATGGGCCGGTGTAAGATTTAAGCAAATGCCTTCTAAATTATCCGAGCCTCTGCGAGTTTATGACGGTGTAAAAGAAAGTCGAGCATAACTTTAAGTCGTCATAACCTGCTGTTCAGCTGCAGTTGCTGAACCTTGTCAGCCTGTGTGCTCACCAAACACCATGTAACTGATTTTACTAACTATCTCACCTGAGCGCGTACCTCATTTAACTCTGTATCTCTCTGTGTTCCTAGCTAATTTAACTCACTATCTAAGGCAAGTTTTTCCCATATTAGTCTGGGGCTCGCTACAAGAGCAGACCAGGCCCACTGGAGCCAGTGGAATAATCAGTAACATTGTTTTGTTTGTATTGCTAAAGTAATTTGCAGTAATACATTGATAAGTAGAGGGCAAGCCTTCCTTAAACAGGGAACTCTAACACATAGAGACGTGATTTACCGTCACCCTACAAGCAAGGTCTGGTGGTGATTACAACACACGAAACCGCACAGACATATGAGATGTAGACATAAACAATAAACAGAAGAATTTGTTTGTTTTATTGTTTATAAACAGTAAAATTTGTTACGGACACATAAGAAGTCACATTGTGGCTTAAAAAAATCTAGTAACAATAATAAATAATATTAACAACACTAACTATTACTACTGCTACTAATAATAATATTAATAATACCAGCAAAGAAAAGATAGAGCTTGGATAATAATAATAATAATAATAATAATAATAATAATAATAATAATAATAATAATCACAGCCTGGGCCTGGGAGATATTCACACCAACACACATACACACACACACACACACACAAATGAAAAAATGAAAACATTCACATTTGTGTGTATGGTTGATGTTCATTATTTTGTTACTATTTTTATAATAATAATAATAATAATAATAATAATAATAGTACAAACAGGTCGTGCTTGAACCCCTAGTTTTATTCCTACTTCTACTGCTCCTACCACCACTACTACTAATAACTAATAAATAATATTAAAACAGGTAAGAACCCCACTTTTACTACTACTAATAATAATTCAAGATAAAGTGTCCTCTTGAGCACCGTGTTGTCCATGTTTAGGCAGAGAGTCAGTGGGTCCTCCACTGATGGGGTAAAAGTGCAGGTGTGTTCTGCACTATCCTCGACAAATTGGGTGTCCAAAGGTGGTGCAGTGTTGCCCAACATTCGTGTTTTATCCATCACTGGGTCAAAGCACAAGGCGTCTTTTGAGCACCGCAGCCTGTCGCCTGGTGAAAGATTTTCGGAAAAGCTAACATCAGAAGCCAGCCTGTCTGATGACATGCAGGCCGCACCCTGCTGTGTCCACTCCAGGAGGAACCTACGAAAACTGATAAGAGTGACAGGGGTGCATGTGTGTGTGTGAACATGGCCGAGGGAGAAGGAGAGGGAGAGATAGCAGCTGTGTGTAAGAGAAGGACAGCATGCAAACACGCCCGTGATCAACTGCCTGTAAGAAATTGAGAAAGTAACCGCAGCGACTACACCTGCATGACAGAAATGCCCACTGAGGTTACTTTGAGTGACACTCTGTTTATTCCTGTTTGGTATATTTGAGTACATATTTAAGTACATATTTACATATTTTCAATATGTTCATATTATGTAGCCTAAAAAAAAAATGCCAGTCATTTGTCCTTGAACACTCACTGAATGTTTATTACAAGTGGTTTTAAAACCCATTAATTACTATGAACGAGTATGATTCATAGAAAATGATAAATGGCAATAATGGCTTCAGTTCACAATAGGATCGTGTCCATAAATGCTTGGACTAGCGTGAGCACACACATTAACACACAATATTAATAATAAACACATAATACACACATAGTAATACACACGTAATACACACACATAATACACATGTAATACACACACATAATAATACACACGTAATACACACACAGTAATAATAATAAACACATAATACATACATAATAATACACACATAATACATGCATATAATAATACACATGTAATACACACACAGTAATAATACAAACATAATACACACACATAGTAATACACACATAATACACACACATCATAATACACACATAATACACACACATAATAATACACACATAATACACACATATATAATAATACACACAATACACACACACATAATAACACACACATAATACACATATACATAATAATACACACATAATATACACACATAATAATACACACATAATACAAACATAATAATATACACATACTACACACATATAATTCACACATAATACACACATAATACACACATAATAATACACATATAAATACACACATAATACACACATACATAATAATACACACATAATACACACATACATAATAACACACACGTAATACACACACATTGTAATACACACAATATACACACATAGTAATGCACACACACATAATAACACACACGTAATACACACACAAAATAATACACACATAATACACACACAAAATAATACACGGACATAATACACACACAATAATACACACATAATACACACACAAAATAATACACATGTAATACACGCACATAATAATACACACATAATACACACAAAATAATACACATGTGATAGACACACAATAATACACACAATAATACACACAAGACACACACATAGTAATACACACATAATAATACACACATAATACACACACAAAATAATACACATGTAATACACACACATAATAATACACACATAATACACACAAAATAATACACATGTAATACACACACTCAATACACTCCTGTCAAACTAAATACTTAAAGACGTCATCACCTCCACAAATACGGGGCATTTCTTAGATTTTTTTCTCCTGATTACTTGAGTGTAGAGTATAGAGTATAATAATGCAACACGTACAAAACAGTAACATTACTGAAAATACTGACTGTACATTTCTGAGTGATAGAGTGCGTTTACAGTCAAATACAAAAATTTGAACACCCACGGTCAAATGACGTTTAGTGGAGTTTCTAAATGAAGATAAGTATACATACTCCACAGAAAAATTTATTTTAATTTTACATTTTAAGGCACTACCACTGTTTCTTTGTTGAATTGGACAAATCTGGGAAAAAATTAACACAAGAATTACCACATTTTATGTGACATAAATTTTTTTCCCAATGTGTTCAACATATAAATTGAAATTGCGCACTAAATTCTGCAGAGATTCAAGTGTGTTTCCTGTAGAAATCAACAAAACGTGTCATTTGACCGGGGGTGTTCAAACATTTGCATACGACTGTAGGTGCGTGTGCATGCGTGTGTGATTGTGTAGTAACAGCATGTCTTATCTAATAACATATCTTAACACTTGCTCATGACAATTATATCAAGTCAATTTCTCAACAGAACACATGTTAAATAAATGTAATGCCATTAATGACTTTAAGCACAGGGTGTATATATTTGTTTTTCCCTTGTTTTCTATTTTTTTGTTTCCACAGCACAAATAATGCAGATTTGATAAGAACGGGCACTAATCTTGACCCTAGAGTTACAGAATCTGTTGGGTTTTGTACCTGACAGTATAAAACTGTTATTTCTTAGACAGTATAAAAAATGGTGGAAAAAAAATATAAATAAATAAATAACTGTTGGCTTAGGTTTACTTTCTGTAAATTAGATTTGATCAGAATAACTATGAAATAGAAACCATAGGAGAATAACTGTAAACTACTTTTTTACCTGATGTTAATAAACGTGAGGTATGTAATTTGTTTTGTCTCATGTCGCGATCTCTTCCTGTCAGAATTCAGTGCAATTTTAACATTTGGACTATTAAGTGTTACTGAAAGGGAAAATTCTGTCAATGATGTACATGCTGCAGTCTAAATTTTTACACAATTGTAAAGGTAAACACAATCATATTCATATATTTTGATTTTATCGTATTTTTGATGAAGTGTACATATGCGCACATTATGCAGGTGATGAGAGGTAGCATACGAGTGGATGCTTGAAAAAAAAAGTGTTGAGGACCTTTTAATAGTTTCATATTAAGCTATAAGAGCTTTTACTCATAGAAAACTTTTCTGAAGTGCAATTAGAAGGAGCAGAATAAAAATGTGACGAGAAAACTGCAGGTTGTTTGCGCCACTGCTTGAACAGCACCTCAGAGCTCTAAAACAGTGACTGACTGATTTTTAATGAGAGTGATTTAGTTAATAGTCCTGCTCTTTTATGTACACAGTTATGATGCTAGTTTATGTGTCTTGTGATTTATTTGTGTCAAGCAAATACTATAAATATAGGAAGTGATCGTTTTTGATAGCACTCACAAGGGATACGATACTTTATTATGGGGAGACACATAAAGTACCATTTATTTTATTACCCGATTTGATGAGCCCGAGTATTTTAACTACAGAAAAAGTGTGGACTCAGTTCTGGAGCTGACACTCTTTACGTTGCCGTGTCAGATTCTAGGTCAAGCCCTTTTACCCACATGTGAACAAAGATATGATGTTAACCTTTGAATCCGCCATATAAGCACCCTCATAAATCATTACTAAATAAACAAATAAATAAAGTGGAAAACTTTAAAACTTAAAAAAAATAATAAAAATAAAAATATATATATATATATATATACACACGTGTGTGTGTGTGT
>JBBPCZ010000136.1:3814425-3825598 GCA_037974445.1 Brycinus macrolepidotus | reverse complement strand
CACACACATACACACAAATGTATTTTTTTCATTTTCATTTGTTACTATTTTACGTGTGTGTGTGTGTGTGTGTGTGTGAGTGCGTACCTGCGTGTGTGCGTGTGTGTTAATTAATTCATTAATTTATAACCATTCATTCTATTTTAGATGTTTATTTATATATATATTTTTGTATACACACACACATACGCACAAATAAATACACATACACACAAACGTTTTTTTTTTCATTTGTTACTATTTCACATATATATATGTGTGTGTGTGTGTGTGTGTGCGCATGTGTGTGTATATGTATGTATACATTTATATATAGTTATTAATACAATTATTATACATGCAATTAAGTTACCTTTATATATAAAGGTTGATTAATTAATTAATAACCATTTTATTTTGTCCACTACAGGGAAGACCAGGACGAAGGACAAGTACAGAGTGGTCTACAGTGACCACCAGCGCCTGGAGCTAGAGAAGGAGTTCCACTTCAGCCGCTACATCACCATCAGGAGGAAGGCCGAGCTGGCTTTGGCTCTTAACCTCTCAGAACGACAGGTGTGGAACCGCACACTGTTCCTCACTCTCATAACTGCAAAACGTACAGATGGGTTTCGTAGTAGTTGTCAGATAAGTCACAGTAGTTACTGTATGAAAAGTCTGAAGAGTAATAACTGAATAACAAAACTAGGCTTCAAGGGTTTAATAGTCTTCTGGTACAACAGAAAATGCCCGGGCAGACACCTGTCAGCATCTTTAAGTGTTTTCCCTGCTCTCAAACACTTGATTCAACTGATCAGCTCATTAAGACACACCATGTTATAGTGAGTGTGTTTGAGCAGGAAAACACTAAAATCTGTGGTGTAGTGGTGTGTATAGGGAGGTAAGCAGCATAAATAGACCTACAAGAGGGGTTCATTTCTGTGATTTTGTGGCCACAGAGAGAAAAGACTAATCACAAGTCACCAGCACGCACCTTATTAGTCTCTTATTAGTCCTCCTTTCTCCCATTATCCTGGATTATAATCACTAATAAAATTGAATGTAAAGCAGCTAACTAATCCGAGGCGGTAGTGTAGAATTGAAGTGAAAGCACACCAAAGCATTATTTGAATTTCAGAAAAAGCCTGAAGTTGGGCCTGAGGAAGCCACGTTTCAATCTAAAGTACCTTTGAGATTTATTATATAATTACATTCTCATCCTGTTTTATTTTGGCAAATTTAAACTTTCACTTTTGATACATGAATATGCTGTATCCCCGTCTATGTTGTTTTATACTAAAAATCAGTTGTCCTTTACATTGTGTGGAAAATTCATTATGAATTTTCATTATGACAAATAGAAATGTCCCACAATTACTTTTACATTTACCTCCATAATGAGTTAAGATGGTTTTTTGCTTCTCCTGCAAAGGTGCCATTTTGGAGATACAAGGTTTTGTTCAAACAGTGATGATTTACGTAAAATAATATTATATTAAGTCTACATTGATATTCTTTTTCTTTTTAGATCGTTTAATCATATTTTATAATATCAAGTTAGGGACAAGGGCGTTCTCAGGGCTTCATGGTCTGGCGAAGCCCTGAGAACAGGCACCTTTTAATGGCCCCCCACCCTCCATCAACGGTCTCTAAAAAATAAGCTGAAAAAAAAAAGCAGGACCTGAAGAATGAGATTACACAATAGTTTAAATCATTTTAAATGTTGAAGAGTAAATGCTAACAGCATGACTGCACTCTCAAAAACTTCCCATTTTAATGCTGCAATATCAATAATGAGTCAGTAATTACGTAAAACTTGCAGTGCCTGAGGGCAGATAAAAATTGCTTGATTTATTTTATTTATTTAGCCATGTGTACATGGATTGTCCCACGTATTTGAGCCTCGTGCCTTGTGGTCATAAGCTGCTGGGCACTGGCCCTACTGGCCTGGTCAGTTATCTATTCCTAGATGGGGTTCCTTTCAAATCACCTCTCCAGACACTTCACCGCTAACTAAAATGTACTGGCTAATGTTACTTCAGGACCAGAGTTGGTAACTACTGTCCTAAGGAGTGACTTTCCAGACATGAACTTCAATGCTTGACCTGAAATGCGCAACCGAAAACTCTGAAACAGCTCTTGGTCCAAGACCACTTAGATCTGCATGCTGTGAATATGATGTAAAGGGGACCAAGATCACTTTTACACCAAGCTAATGAATGTTGTCCTCATTGCTGTTGTGATTTTGTGCTCCACAGGTAAAGATCTGGTTCCAGAACAGACGCGCCAAAGAGAGGAAGATTAACAGGAAGAAGATGCAGCAGTCCCAGCAGGCCTCCACCACCACGGCCACCCCACCCGCCGTCGATGTCCATGGGAACGTTGCTATAGCCGCTAGCGCTAGCAACAGTTTGTTGACGGACACGTTATCTACCACTATCAAAGAAGAATACTAAAAACTGCTGATAGCAGAGGTGGAACACTTGAAGTGAATGTTAAACGTTTACACTACACGCTCATCGATGCTGAATAAACCTCTCGTATCACACTGAACACACAAGAAAAAAAGAAAAGTCACCACCACACAACTGAGGCCCAGTATTTCTATTGTTTTGTCAGCAATCACCATCATGATTAAGGAGACCATGCAGGATATGCATCCCTTGCCATTTTCAGAAAGCTCTAATTGCCGATTACGTGCCTTTGTTGATGACGATATTTAATGTGCCTGAAAGCTGTTTGAAGTGTATAAAAGTTTTTGTACTATTTGCTAGACCAATAAGAACTATGCAGAACAAGTGAATAAATCAGATGAGTGATACTTCATGCTTTTACCCTCCAGGAAGCCTTATGTGTAGATTAGAAATAATTTTGGACTGAAAAAATGTATGAGATTTGTAATTGCTCTATGTATCTGTACCTGTACAGCTCAAGAATGTTCTTGTAAAAGTTGAAATGTAAGGACTGGTAATGGACCCGTCTTGTGTTCTACGCCCATAGTGGTTTCATCACAGTTATGCCAGTGGGGACGGTGGTAAATAATTGCACTTCTGTCATGTGAAAAAGGCTGGCTGTTGAACACCTGGTGTGGATCATGAGATTATGTGGAGCGATCCTCCAGCGAGAAGAGTTACTTTGACCCGATGGTCGTTAACGGCTGGGTGTGTCACGGCCAAAGTTGCTCCGTTTGTGGCATAGTCAGATGATTCAGCTCAATTAAAGACACAAGATACGTGATATATTTTAACTGTTGACTCCTCTTGCCACGTCATCACAATCAACCTTTGCTTTGGTGATGAATGATTGATTTTACAATGGCACAATTACACTCAGCGTACTCCACTTACTCGCATATTGTTTGAAAACACTAGTGTAACAATAAAGCGTACCAGAATGTGAAAGTTGGTTAATACCTGGAGGCACTGTACTGTAGCTTCTTTCTGAAGTTCATGGAAACATCACTGCTGTGCCACTAGCCTTAAGATGAGCTGACACATTTTGATGAAATCCATCTGCCAGTTATATCTCATCTACACTCAAAAATAAAGGCATCAAGAAAGGTTCTTTAGTGTGAAACCTAAGAAGAACCGCATCTAGTTTCCCAAAGAACCTTTCAGTGGATGGGATTTAAAGGAGTGGCTCTCAAACAGGTTCTCAAACTGATGGTCCACATTTTTGCTAAATCCCAAATGTGATTTGTCTGGACCAGTTTGAGGACCACTGCATTAAAGAACCATTTTTGTTGGTTATATGTGATTGTGAAAGATCTTTTTTTTTTTTTTTTAAGTTTAAAGAGCATAATAATGTAAAACTACTATTCCAATTAAAGCTTTTTCAAGCCAAGAACCATTGAGGAACCTTTATTTTTTCAAGTGTATGGCAAAATATTTAGAAGTAAACTTTTTTTTGTCTGATTTGTTCATTGTTTTATAGGGAAATCAGTCCAATCAACCAAATATGACCAATTCACTAATTTTATCACACAATCCATCACCACTCACTCACCAGACCTGAGCCATGATGGACCTTTAGTTTGTCCTATAAGGCGAAACATTGGTATATGGACATGGCATGTAATGCACTGAAGATATAAATACAATTTTTAAGCTCAAATTATTCTTCAAGATGCCAAATAAAAGCTAATAAATGTCAATAAAAATGATTTTATCAAACTTAAACCAAAGCACACTTTATGCTTGACCTTCGTAGTGTTCTGAAATGTGATTAAAGACTAACTGTGGAAGCCAGGGACCAAATGATGGAACGGAAAGTCAAACATGAGTAACGTCGACGTAACTCCACTGCCACAGTTTTTGCATGTTAATGACATCCCACGAAAGCAGCACCTGCAACAGCATTGATACAGACCTCTAAACAGAAGCTCCGAGCTGAAACTCTTTGTGCATTAGATCATATAACAAAGAAATATACAAACTGAATCTCTAAAATCATATTAACATATTAAACATGCATCAGCTTCAAGTGCATAATGTTTATCAATGTATAAGGAATTTACTGTTTGCTTATTTCTTTTGAAACTGTAGATGTATGTAACGTGCCTGTTTACAGTAACAAGGTGAGAACAGAAAGGCCTGGTTTTAGGTTTGGGAACGCATCAAACATTAACCATGAGGAAGCAGTAAAGAACTGCTATGGATGAGGTGATAATGTGTCATAAAGATAATGGACCACTGCATTCTGATACTTTTGACCTTAGACACCATCTCTGTTTCTGTCGGTCACTTTCAAGAATTAAAGATCAACGAAAAAAGGTTTTAGTTTGTACCATTTTTCTGTAAGGAGATGTATCGAGTGCTTTTTAGAGTAAATAGAACGCTTATATACAGTTTTGTGCAAAAGTTTGGGCACATCTGGTTTAATGCATGGTTTTTGTTTATTTGCTGAATTTCTCATATTTTATCATATTTATCAATGTGTCATAGCAATTTATCATACTACATATATATATATATATATGTGTGTGTGTGTGTGTGTGTGTGTGGTATGATAAATTATGCATTACACATCTAAAACTTTTATATATATATATATATACACATATACATATACATATATACATGTGTACATATACATATACATACATCTACATATATATAATATAAAATGTGTATTATATGTATATAGACACAGCACATTTTATATTTTTTTCCCCATTTTGTTAAATTAATCAAATAATAAAGCATTAACTTCAGCTTTGCTGTGACTGCTTTCCTGCCCAGTCCCACAGGGATACAGTCAATGACTTTAATGTGTGTTATAGAAGGGTCATCAGCTTTTTAAATTACATTTCACATTCATCTCATCTTAAAGAAGAACTGTAGCTGCATCCCGCCTGATGGAATTTTACAGTCACTCACTCCTTCCGCGTCTCAGTTCCAGCAACACTGGCCTTGGTTTACCTTCCTGAAACAGACCGGCCTTGCTGATTATCAATTATCTGTTATCAGCAATAAACGGCTATGTTGTTCTGTTTTTGTTTTTTTCCCTCCCTTCTAAAAGCAGGGCCCTCTGCAGGAGATCCGTAACTACCACCTTTACTCAGATGGGCCTAAACACACAGTCCAATACACTGTACAGTTGTTTGATCAGAAATAGCTCCATTGATTATTTTGTAGAATATCACATAACTAACATACAGTCTGTTAATCTCAGAGAGTAAATAAGGTGGTCTGTTATAGCATTCGAGATGCAGGTCCAAATAATCTGTAATCAAAGACGTGATCAGGGTGGCGTCTTATTTATACACACTTCTAAACACACTTGTATCCAATGATCAGCTAATCATGTGACGTAAGATGGAACAAGAACTGTTTTCAAACTGATCTCAAGAGGTGAAGAAGAAAGAAATGGGTAGATATTTCCTATTTCTACATTTGTTTGTTGCATTTCTGCTTCTGTTTTATAAATGCTGATTCTTTTTTATATTATTCTTATAATTGCTTTGTAAAGCTACTTATGGTATATGAAAGAGTACTTTTAAAAGTGATGATAAAATGTAATAATAGTAATAACAATAATAAAATACTTTTACTACTACTACTACTAACAATTAGATTTTTATTTATTATTATTATTATTATTTTTATTATTATTTAATTTTAATCACCTAAACATGTTTCTCAGGCCATGTGTGTCTATACCTTAAAATTCATGATTAATCATGAATTTTCCAGCCTGTGAGTGTCGTGGATCTCGTGGATCCTGTCAGTAAAGAGGAGACAGAGAGGGGGCGAAGTTCTAAGCCTGTTTTAGTTACATGCCTGGGATGGTCTGTATAGAAAGTTTAAAGCTCTCCCACGGGACATCCACACTCCTGCATCATCCAGTTTCAGTCCTAATCTCACTCTCCTGAAAACTAAGGTAGCTCACCAGCTGAGTTTAGTCTGGAACTGTGTTGGGAACCACTTGTCAAATGATTAGTTTCAATACTTCAGTTATATCCAAACAACTGTACCACTTTACATTTAAATTATTAACAATATAGTTTATAATTTACATTTAATTTAAATATACAGCATTCTGGATATTAATTACATCGTTCTTGATGTATTACATGATTTTCAAGCAATTTGGAATCATTTACAATGCCTTTCAGTTGTGAATATGTTTTCTTATGGTTTTAGGAGGCTCTAACAAATTATTTGACACTTTAGAAATTGTAGTGACATATCAATCTCAAGCACACGCACACACACACACACATTATTAAAGAAGCATTGCAAATATTTGAAGAGAATTTTAACAACCTCAACCGTGTTCAAATTCTCTTCTTGTTGATCTTGTAAATGAATGTTCCTACCCATGGTACACACTGATCAGCCATAACATTAAAACCACCTGCCTAATACTGTGACCTGACCTGTTGAAGCCTCTGAAGATGTGACGTAGTATTGGAACATTACAAACAGATCCTGTAAGTTGTGAGGTGTGGCCTCCATTGATTAGTTTGTCCAACACATCTCACAGATGCTCAATCAGATTGAGATCTGGGGAATTTGGAGGCCAAGTCAACACCTTGAACTCTTTGTCAATGTCCTCAAACCACCCCTGAACTGTTTCTGCAGCGGGGCAGGACACGCTATACTGCTGGAAGAAGCCACTACCATTAGGGAAACACCATCAATTGATGTACTTAGTTTGCAGCAGTGTTTAGTTAGGTGTGAAGTAAGTAAGTAGGTTTATTTACTTTGCCTTTCTTAGACAAGAGTCACAAAGCGCTGTACACAAAAAGGAGAAATAATAAAAAAAAAGAATAAAAACTGAATAAAAAAACAGAAGTTATTTAAAAAGTTATTTAAAAGCCATTGTGTGTGACAAAATTAACATAGTGCATCTTCAGTTGCTTCATGGTCCAGTTCTGATGATCACATCTCCATTCTAGGCATTTTCAGTGTTGGACATGGGTCAGCATGGGCACTCTGAGTGGTCTGCAGCTATGCAGCCCCATTCACAGCAAGCTGTGACGCACTGAGCGTTCTGACACCCTTCTATCACAGCCAGCATTAATATTTTCACCGGTTGCCCTTCCTTGGAGCACGTTTGGTACGTACTAACCACTACAAACCTGAAGCACGCCACAATTTCTGGCGTTTTGGAGACACTCTGACCAAGATATCTACCCATCACACTTTGGCTCTTGTTAAGTCGCCCAGATCCTCATGCTTGTCCATTTTCCTGCTTCCGACACATCAACTTCAAGAACTGACTGTACACTTACTGCCTAATGTACTCCACCTCCTGACAGGTACCCCTGCAATGAGATCATCAGTTTTGTTTTTAATGTTCACCTGTCAGTTTTTATGTTATGGCACATTGGTGTGTATGGTACTTAAAAGATGTTTGTTCTAAATACTAAGAAAGTAACTACATCAGTAAAACCAGTTACAATGTTGTCATTTAAAGAGGAATTCTGATTTTGAAAATTCAGAGGTGTTTTGGTGTGAAAAACTTCATAGTGGTACTGATAGGAACCAGACTGAAGAATTTAGTGCTTCTAAAGACTAACCCCCAGAAACCTATTACACGAAACAATTATGAGTATGTTGCCTGGTGCTGGATGCATTATTTATGTTCATTTATTTTTGAGATGACACTTGCATATAAACACTCAGAAGACATGTGTAGGTTCACTAGTTATTCTGGATAGCAAATAAAATGTTTGCACCATAATCCAACATCTGACTAGGTGCCTCTACAATGAAGCATTTTACATCAGTCTCACTGTTTTATTTATGCAAAAACTGGTGGAATTCCCCCATAACAATAGAATACGCCAGGGCTGTACAATGCAACAATACTGTCATGCATGCTAGGAGCGCAATGTTCTCAAAACTATCAGCGAACGTGTTGGGGGGGGGGGGGTTTGTGGCATGACATGGTTTAAAACTATCAAGAGAGATGTACAGCAAGGGGGCACGATGGGTATAGAGTGGTGGAGCAGTGGCACAGGAGTTAAAATGATATGAAAAATTAAAATTATATGACACTGCAGTTTGGTGGTAATGCGGTCCATGTTACAACCCTGTGTGTGAGTTTCACCTCTTTAATGACAAACAAAAACCTGAGTGCTAATAGTGCCCTCCTGTGGGGAATCAGCATAATTGATAATTCTGTAACAAACCTCAAAATTAAAATCTTTTATAAAGCAATACTAAGCAGTTTTTCTCTCAGTGCTATAATATTCCACACTGCCTTATAAAATTTGCTGCTTTCCTAGCACCAGCGCCACAAGTTCAAAACATTTACAGCCCTGCAGTGTTGTTTTTGCTGTGAATGCATTAAACTGCCCAAACTGGCAAGCCTTTCACACTTTCCCTTAAAGACACTGGGTAAGTAGTTAATGAATAAGACTTTACATGCATCATTAATTACACAAAATGTATTTATTTATATAAAACATATCTCTTCAAGAAGCTAAGACAAACAAAACTCTGCTCACAGAGTATTAGGAATACAGATCACTTTCCAAACCCGACAGGGTCAGCTGCCCTAGCATAAACGTTACAGAACATCACAATATTTGAATGTTATTCCCTCAGGAGTTTTACCTGTTATCATTTCTGATTAAATAGGTTCAAACTCAAGTCTCTCAGAAACAGTTCTGTATCATGAGGTGTTGCATTGTGAATTTCCGCATGAATCGCACTTCAGTCTTGCACTGAAGAACCAGGACAGCAGAGCTTGATTCCTCAAATCCTCTAGAGGGAGCCCTCAGCCACTCTCTTGAACAGCACCTGCCTCTGCTGAGCGGTCATGTTCTCACAGCTCTCCAGCAGATTGGCCACGATCAGCGTCTGCTGAACAGTCTTGGCCTTTACCCAGACCCGGCCGTTCATCCCCACCACCATCTCGAAGGGGAAAATCTTCTCAAGGTCCTTGACTATCTCACTCTGAGGGGCAAGGAGTCTGTGGGCGAGAGAAAGGCAATAGAGAGAACAAGAGAGTGAGAGTCAGAGATAAGATAATCAGAGAGTCAGGCAAAAGCGAGCGAGAGAGAGAGAGAATGAAAATGACAATGTTTTCATTTGTATTTGAATACTGAAATAATAAAAGCCCTATTCAGACATTCATTGCGCTGCATCACAGAAAGTTAGACAGTGAACATACAGAGCGACGATTCAGTGAGAACACATTAAGCCCACCTTTCTTCCCTGCAGTTAACCTAATATCTACTCATTAAGTAAGGGCTCTATAAGTGAGACTGAGGATTTTATACTGAATCCTAAATTCCAGTGGGAACCAATGCAGAGAAAGAAAGACAGGAGAGATGCTAGTCCACTTATTGGAGCAAGTTAAAAGCCTATTGGCTGCATTTTGGATGGTCTGAAGGAGGATGAAACTGGATTTACTTAGACAAGTAAAAGGAGTAACAGAAATCAATGCATGATAAGAAAAAAGCATGAATAAAAAAATGAATTTCCATCAACAGACCTTAACTTAGAGAGGAGTGATTCAGCATTTAAATGTTAACATTAAATTCAGTTCAGAGTGAGAATTAATAAATTATTATAAAAAGGCAATGCCTGCCCTGAGACAACCTCCTTCCTCTCTAACAATCTGGATTTGTTTTTGTTCTCCCCAATTTAATTATGACCAAGCTAGGTCCATCCCCTAGTCACATGACACCACCAACACTGGATGGTGAAGGTTGGCACACACAATCAGAGTCAAGTAAAGCTCCACTGCCGTTAACACATTCTCACTGGATGCCTCAACCAGCTTTGAGGAAAACTGGATGGCAAAATTTTCTACATTTCTAATATCATTAAAAGCCATAACAAGGTCAGCGATGACCCTGTAACTTTTATGAAGCGACAAATACTAGTGTACCATCTGTAACTGAATTTCAAGGACACATTTATACGAAGAATGTTTGCAGTTTAAACGAAGCAGGACTTAGATTAGATGTAGTTCTTAAATGCAAACTTCTTTTCATTTGTATGCTCTTGCACTTTCTGTTGATTCTGCTCTATTTGTTCTTTCCTGCTACTGTAATCTATGTTGTTGTAATTTGGACTGTTTAATGTTTTTGTCTACTACTGTCTATTAAACACTGTTTCTTGTTTTATGTCTCGACTATTTGTAAAGCGACTTTAAGTTTGAGAAGGTACTATATAAATAAAAATGAATTATATAATATACTATATAATATATAATATATTATTAATATTATTCTAATATATCATCATTATTAATATTATTATTATTGTTGTTGTTGTTGTTATTATTATTATTATATACTCAACAGAGATCATGTGCTATGAGAGGGATGTAGGTGAGGGTTCTTCAGTTCTGGTCCTGGAGTGCCAGTGATGATTTTCATGCTCAAATTCACCTCAAATTGTAATGTTTGTTTATTTGGAATACACTTTTTCCTGTATATTTTTATTGCCCCAGTTTCTTCAAATTTACACTGACAAAAAGACAGGAAGCAGAGCTGAAAATGTTAATATTTGCATTGTGAGTGACGAGGATGGACAGGATCAGAAACGAGTTTATTAGAGGGACAGCTTGAGTTGGACCTTTTGGAGGAAAAGTCAGAGAGGCGAGATTGGGTTGGTTTGGGCATGTGCTGAGGAGAGACTCTGAGTGTGTTGGGAGAAGGATGCTGAGGAGAGTCTCTGAGTGTGTTGGGAGAAGGATGCTGAGGAGAGACTCTGAGTGTGTTGGGAGA
>JBBPCZ010000136.1:3776487-3796810 GCA_037974445.1 Brycinus macrolepidotus | reverse complement strand
GTCTATGCAGAAAAAAATGAAATGCAATATTTCCATTCCAACATGTTTTTTTTTTAAAGAATTTACTTCCCGTCAGCGTCAGCACACCTAATCCTATAATATTCTTCTACGTAGAGGCAGAGGTTTACAGAAAGTTAAAAGGTGAAATACAGCACTATTTATGCTTGACTATACCCCTCTCCTTTTCAGTCTTAAAAGGACTTACACTGGTCATGTTGAGTAACAGGAGAGGTGCAGGCAGGCTGAGAGACTGGTGTGGATACTGGTGAACATGCAGGACGTTTGGCAGGGCATGAGGCCTCCTGACCTCCTCTACAACGGACTTTGGGACTCGTATAAGTGGAAGATAAGATGAGAAAAGTAGTCCCACAAGTTGGAAATTTGCATTGTTACAGCAGAAAGTAAGAGTAGCATAAACAATAGGTTAAAAGCTAAACAACACAACAGTATAATATAAAAAGTAGGCTACAATATATTTTTGTATTATAGAATACATATTTTTTTGTATACCAATAAAAAAATATTAATATAGAAGTTTGTGTGAAAATATCTATATATCTATATCTATATCTATATCTATATCTATATATATATATACACACACACACACACACACACACACACACACACAGGTACACATTGGAGTGCCCTCGGTTGTTTGGAAGCTGCACACACATTGTCAAAAACAGAAATAATGCACCAGAAAACTGCACATCTTGCACTAGAAATATTGCACACAAAACACAAATGAACCTATTTCACTTATCAGGGTGTGCTTTGCTCCTGTAAAGGTTCAGCAGAGCCTGGTTGCTTGGAGTCCTCATTTTTCCTCCCATTAAAGCAGAAGCAGAGTGCAGGCTCTGTTTCAGTCTGGGTGCTCTGGTCCACAAACGTCTGTCCTTTTTCTTCAGGCTGTGGGACTCCACAGACACCTTCTGCATGCTCCACAGCAACCTCAGTAGATATCTGACAGGGTTCCTCAGGAGCTTTGTCTTCTCTTGAGGCTGGTTCTTCTCCAGGATCTGGATCTGTGGTTTCTTCTCCAGGTTCTGTGGTTTCTTCTCCTGGTTCTGTGGTTTCTTCTTCTGCTGCTACCAGACGAGCCACCAGCTCGGCCTTCAGTCCTCTGTGGTCGAGTCCTCTCTCCCTTAATTTATCCCTCAGCTCGGTCACTTTCAGCTTTTTAACTTCTGCCAGCAGCATCTTGGATCACGGGAGTCGATATAAAAACAAAACAGAACCACCGAGCAGGGCTGAAACTCCATAAACTCCTTCAGACCCTCAGCTGAGTCCTCCTCGCTCCCATGTTGTTGAAGGAACCTGGAGAGAAATTCAACTGAGCGTTCTGCCTCTTGATTGGTCAGCCTGCCCACAAGCCCCGCCCAGCTAATCGATTTAGTCCAATTCAGTCCAATCCAGTCCGACCGGGAGCATGTACAGTGCTGCTAAAGCATTGGAATGAAACAGTAAAAGATTTAACAATAAAATAAGACAAAAGAAAAGAAAAGAAAAATAGAATAAACTAAAATAGGGAAAATAGAGTAAATACAAGTACAGGTACAAGTAATAATACCAATACGACTAAAACTGCTACTAATACTACTGCTACTACTAATAATAATAATTATAATATTGAAATAAAATATAGCAAAAGACTTAAAAAGAGGGAGGAACTATAAGTAGGTAGTAAATTATCAGTAGTGTCAAAAATAGTAATTCTACTATAGAGACTATAAAATAATGATTACAGCTGAAATAAACAGCGGGTTTTAATACATTATCGATGGCGTCAGCAGACGAGCGAGCCTCTCATTGGCCGAGTGCCAGAGAGCGGAGCTGACGTCATCTCCAACATGGCGGCCCCCTTGGATGACATGTTTTCTCGGTGTGTGGAGCCCAGTAAAACCAGTACCTGCGTGGAGGTCCGGTTTATTGACAATGTCAAGGTACGTGGCAGTGACACTGTGGGGTCGAGAGTGGGCTTCTTCCCTGGACACGAACACAGCTCGAGGTGTTAGGATAGAATACCCCTCTGCTCCTGCCTGCCACACACACACACACATACACAGACACTTACACACTCATACACAGACACACACACACTCACACATACATACATACACACACACACGGATCTGTAATCTAAGTAGAACTGGAATGTCATTTGAATTTTATCATTTTTTAATCCATTCTGGTTCAGGAACAGAACTGTTCTAGTTGATTCCCAAATTCTATTCCATAAAGATAAAAAACTAGGATAATTCTTTAGATAAAAACAAAAAATCTTTGCTATGAACGTTCACCGTGTCTCAGCAGCAATAGGAGTAAAATGCATACTAAAGCACATTCAGTGCAGAGTCCAAAAACCTGCCTGCAATCAAACCAAACTAAAACACAAAGTCAACTTCAGCAATAGAGAGTGTGTTAAATGTTTGGTTAAGTTGCTTGGGGCAGCTGGTGTCCTGGTGGTTAGGGAGTTGCCCATGCGATTAGAAGTTTGTGGGTTCAAATCCCAGGACTGGTAGTGGCACCACTGAGGTACCCTTCAGCAAGGTGCCATCCCCACACACTGCTCCCCGGGCGCTGTGTTCCTGGCTGCCCGCTTCTTCACTTGGTGAATGGGTTAAATGCAGAGGAAGAATTTCACATACACTGATGCATGAAAAAGGTCCTGGCAGATAAACCATGCATGTCCTTGCAGAAATGTAGTGTTTATTAACCGAAAAGCAGAACCTAAATTAAAAAAAACAAATTGTTTACGTGGTGCCAGGTATTTTCTTATCGGATCTAATCTGGATGCTATTTTTGGTTCCTAACCCTAAATCTAAAAGACTGTTAAGAGGCTGCTGTATAAGACATCACAGGGGCGTACAGATGTGTTGAAAAGTATATCGGAATCCAGATGTGATGTTTTGTCTATATCATGCAGTCCTGACTCACACAGAGGAGCCTGAAAGAGGGTTCCCCTCTAAAGCCTTTTCACATGGGATGAAGCCACACAGACCCTGCATACTGAGCACCTGTGCTTCCCTGTCTGTATCTTTTAGGGGAAAGGTTTATTTGCCAAGAAACCTTTCAAGAAAGGGGATACCATCTTCATTGAGCAACCACTCGTCTGTGCTCAGTTTTTGTGGAATGCCATGTACAAATATAGAGGTAAGTTATTCAGCACATACACTGCTGTAGACTAGAGCTGCACGAAGTATCTAGTGTTCAGTACTTTTTCAATACTGCACTGGTAAAGAATTCAGTACTCGTGGTATTCTTTCTGTATTTTTATTTTCTGTTCTTTTCTGTATTGATAAAAATAGAGCAATTTCACAGTTTGTGTTTATTCAGTGATGGGTGATTTTAACTTTTTTGTAACCATCTAAGATTTTGATTCTGGTGTTGTTGTCACTATTGCAGCTTTTTTTTTTCACCTGCATTATTAATTTGCAGTTTGTTTGAAAGTCTCATTAATATATCATTTCATAAAATTCATAATTCAGTTTGATACAATACAGTGGTTTCTCTATTCAGTACATGTCCTCAAGCTAACATGAGGTAAAGGGGAAGCATTATTTTCTGAGGATCTACACTCATTGTGGGCTTTTCTAACTGTTAGTATACTTCATGCAATATCATCGCTATTAAACTGAGTACTTTATTTGCTCCAGTCTGTTGAATGTATTGTTTGTTGAATTGATACGGTCATATTGAATGATGCAATGCAATGCTTTATATAGATAGACTCTGAACCCTAAAACCTTTCTGCCTCTAAATTAAGTATATGTAGATATAAGTTTGTGTGAAAGTGTTGTGTATTTTGAAAACTTGACTCTGGCCTCTTCTCCCCCCTCCGCAGCGTGTGACTACTGTCTGCATGCTCTAGAGACAGCCGAGGAAAATGCGCGGAGGCTTAGTGGTCTGCCTGGCCTCAGCCTGCCTCATCCTGAGCTGTGTAAGGTGCGGTCGGAGCAACATCAGGCTTGTCCGCACTGCCAGGTACTGTGTATTCCCTGGTTCATCTCAGTGCCATAAACTGTCTGTATTCGTGCTGTGTTATTATTGTGCTGACATTATAAATTGCATGTAGACTACAGGCCAGAAGTTTGGGCTCACCCTCCGATTAAAAAAATAAATAAATAAACTATACACTGCTTTTTCAAAATTATATTATAGGAAAACATTAGAAACACTTATAGCAAATGTAACTGACTGGTTTTCAGTATTTTATAGTCTGTAGTAATACATTATTTAGCCATGAAGGCTCAAACTATTGGTTTCAAAGAGACATAGCAGGTCTGTATTTAGTGCATTGACATTCACTTTGTGTTGGATCATGTAAAAAGAAAAGTATCACGCAGTTCTTCAGCATCACACAATTCTTTCTGATTTACGTATTGTTGGACAAAATTTCATTCTTCAACAGGATAATGATTCCAGACATTCTTCAGAATCATGCCAAAATTATATCCAGTCCAAAGAAAAGCTTTGAGAATTATGTCCTGGCCTCCCTAGTCTCCAGATTATTCTCCTATTGAGCTGCATGAGATGAGCTGGGCCAGCAAGGTGCTGGGAGGGTTTGGACACATGTTATTTCCAAAAATGGCTGGAAACGTGGTGAATCTGTACTACTGTGATAAAGGCAAGGAGTAGTTGTTTTGATGCATCCATTAAATTGAACTTACAGTGTATATTGTTAACTTACATTTCAAAACCAGTCAGTTACATTTGTTTTAGGTTTTTCTGATGTTTTCTTGTAATAAAATTTTAAAGAGCAGCATATTGTTTTTAAAGAATCTGAGGATGGGGCAAAACTTCTGGCCTGTAGTGTAATTAAATAAATAGGGGAAAGACAGGCTCAGAGTGTACATATAAAATGTTTGCAAGGATCTGTTGAATGGCATGAAAAGGGCAATTTGGCTTCTATCCTTTATGGTACACGCCTTCTGGATGCAAATTCTGGATCTGATATTTTGCTTCCATTCATTTTCAGTGGAGAGGCGTGAAAAATGCTTGAGGGGTTGTGACATAGTGAGCAGCGCAGCAAGACAACTTGAGCTGGTTTTAAATTTATGCAGATTTATGCAGTAGCCATGTAGTGCTGACCAATCAGGCCAAAGCCTCTTTTCATTGTCCTTCCAATACAAGGAAAGACCTACATAGTTCTGCCTGAACTGAAGCTTTTGAATTAACCTGTTGAACTCTTCAGGCTTGTTTTACACTTTTTGCACCTGCCACAACATTCTTTATTTTCTTGTTTGCTCAGAGCAACTTATTTTAAGCTTTTAATGTCTAAATTAAGCTGCACAGATGAGAAGATCTGTATGTAGAACAAAGTTGACTAGACTTGAACTTGAGCAAGTAGACAATTTATTATAAATCTATTTTTTTCATATGTTCAATTGCATTCTGTTATAGACAGACATGCACTGCATGCAGTGGAGACGTACCATAACGGTGTTCTCAAAGAATGAAATGGAATATGGATTTCTCACTCTTCAGTGATGAATGTCACCCCCCTGTAGGTGATGTACTGTAGCAGTGAGTGTAAGCAGGCCGCCTGGGAGCAGTATCACCAGGTGCTGTGTCTCGGCCGGTCCCATAGTGACCCTAATCATCCGATTAACAAGTTACAAGAAGCTTGGAGGTGAGATATTTGGGAAAAGACTGAGTTTATTCTAACATTTTTCCTTGTGTGGAAAAATGCTATTTCAGCACATTCTGTATCATATAGTTTTTTGGAACTATATCTGTTTGGATGGCTCTTGTGTATACTTACTCTGGAAGGTCACTCTGCATTTGTTTGTGGTGTTCAGGAGCGCACATTATCCTCCAGAAACTTCCAGCATCATGTTGATGGCAAGGATGGTGGCAGTCGTCAAGCAGGTACATCTACCCCCACAAGCTTTCTCACACATAAATCAGTGGATTGACTTTACTGCAGTGTTGTGTTTAGGGTAATGTCATGGATAATTGTTAAGACTTTTGCAAACTTCAGATTGAAATTTTAGTTTTTAGCCATCATTTTTGGCTTTAAGCCGTATCAGATTTTTAAAAGTTTTAAATGTGTTTAAGATATTTGAATATAGCGCCTATTAAAATGTAGTAAGCATTAATTGGCAACATTAATCTGCTTTTAAACGTAGAGCATTCAGATTTGATTGATTTCTATTCCTTTTTTCTTTCAGACTCAAGACAAGGGGCGCTGGCAGAGGCTTTTTTCCCACTTTTGCAGCCGTGCAGCCAATGAGCAGGAGGAGATCGCACATAAGCTGCTGGGAGAGAAGTTCCAGGTGGGAAATAACTGATCCAAGCCACACTGGTTTATTGCCTTTCTTGACTTTCTTGCCTTTCTATGCCTTTTTAACACTTTTCATTGTCCTTCCCTCCAGGGGCAGCTGGCTTTACTGCGTAACCTTTTTACCACAGCACTCTATGATGACCACCTCAGCCAAGTCAGTGCATATCTTTTCATAGAGCAATTTAGGGGTGTTTTTACAATGGGCAAATTGATTCAGAAGCCTTTAAAATCAATGTTCAGAGCATAAAATGAATGGGATATGAATAATAAAGTGCAGCTGGCCAACACTGTATGTAAAATCCTTTTGCTTTGTATGTAGTGGTTTACTCCCGAGGGATTTCGCTCTCTCTTCGCTCTTGTTGGGACCAATGGACAAGGTGTTGGAACCAGGTAATTACCATTAATACAACATTACTCTCCTGTGATCTCCCTTGATGCATGGATAAAACTCTTTGTTTTTTTTTGTTTGTTTGTTTGTTTGTTTGTTTGTTTTTTAAACAAACCTGCTTTTAGAGACATTTACTAACTGCTGATTATTTTCCCAGTTCCCTGAGTCAGTGGGTTCATGCCTGTGATGCACTGGAGCTTCCTCGCCAGCAGAGGGAGCAGCTGGATGCCTTTATTGACCAGTTATACAAGGACATTGATAAAGGTCACTGTTTCCCCATGTACAGTGAATAATGCACATATACAACATTTTTTGTAGATATAGTAAGAGTGATGCAGGTAGTACTTGGTGACAGCCATTTGCATAAATTACATGTTACGTAAACTGACACGTGATGCACACAGAAATAGAAGCCAGGCTGGCTTCTCTTTCTATGTATATATTATAGTTTTCTATACATTATGTGCTGAAATACAGGATTTTTAGATGGAAGGTTTCAATAGATTATTGTATTCATACTTGTCTTACAGAAACGGGTGATTTCCTCAACTGCGAAGGCTCGGGTCTCTACCTTCTACAAAGTTCATGTAAGAATAGTGACCTCTACTCATTCCATATCATGTATCTCCACTCATCTCCACTCATTGTGCAGTTTTGTACAGCTCTATTTTCGGCCTGAAGATGTTAAAAAGTCTCCCTCTGTTGTCTCCTTTGTCATCAAGGCAACCACAGCTGCGTGCCCAACGCGGAGGCATCCTTCCCTGACAATAACTTCCTTCTTCACCTCTGCGCCCTGAGTGACATCAGCCCTGGAGAGGTCAGAGGCTTTTCATGTGGCTTAACCCAGGATACGTCCCACCCAGAGGGGACTGGTGCTCGCATTCAAAAGTTTTGAGACTTGTCTTGTCAGTTAGACTTAGATTGCAGGCTGGGGATCGGATCAGCTTTGGCAGCCTGTCAGAGAGAGCGAAAAGGCTTACATCTGCCCACTCTGGTGCTGCCACACATATTCAGATTGTGGATGTTCTGTTTGTTCCAGCAGCATGCACAATTCGAGGAGCTCAATTCCACTGGCCCGTAACCCCCTTTTGCAGTGAAGAACGCTTTAGTACAAACCAGACATAGGTGCATAGAGAATGGTCTTAGGGCAAATATAACCTTGAATTCTTCAGCTGTGCTCAGCACATAAATGTGTCTGTGGAAGTGAAGAAAGAATGATGTTTTGTATTTAAGAAATAAAAGCTTCAGGGAAACTGTTTTCTGTGAATTGGAAGACTACTTCTTCTGTAATTGCTCGCTAATCCTCTTGAGGAAAATAGATTTTTTTTTTTTTTTTTTGGCTTAATTTCAACATAATGTACATGTACTAAGTGGTAATGTTTTGCAGCAAATAGGGCTGATATGTTTAGACTGAGTTGTGTTTTCCCCTCTTTACCAGCCTAGTGGTTCAAACATAATCAGGACTGTCCTTCACTGTTGTTTGGCCTTGATCAGAGATCAATCTGGTGTTCTTGGTCTACCGTTGAGCCTTAAATGTAAGCTGGAGGCTGTGGTCTTTACAAGAATAACATCTCTCCTTGGCTAGTTATCACCTGGGCGAAGCACGGACTGGGTTGCAGAGCTAATTGGTAGTCGAGTGTAACCTTCCTCTCATTAAATTCTTTATTCTCGGCTCTCTGTAGGAAATCTGCATCAGCTACTTGGACTGTTGCCAGCGAGACAGGAGTCGTCATAGCCGGCACAAGATCCTGAGGTAAATGAATGGAACCCTTCGTCTGACAATTCGCTGTGAAAAGGCCGTGTTGAGGCAGCCTCCAGAGGGGATCAATTCCTTTCCAGCATGCTCATGCCAGTGGGATCACAGTGGGGTTAGCGGGGTTAGTGCTTGGGCTTCTGCTCTTTATTGATCACTTACTTGTATAGCGACAGTCGGAACGGTGCGTACGGGAAAACAGGGCAGGTTTATTCGGAAATTCCACTTGATCTCTTGATCTAAGGTATGTTCACCTTGTTTCACTTCACCTTGAAAAGCTGCTGTTGAAATCTGTGGCTGGAGCAGAAGCAGGCTTGCTGCTGATGACTTACCTTTTATGAGTTGGAGAGGTCTTTGCAAAAGCATGGGGTCCTGTTGTCATAGGGTGTTGGAGAATTGCCAGTGTTCCTCACTGTGTAAACTAGGGCCTAATTAATAGTGTTTGGCAGTTGTGTGGATTTATCATTGTTAAAGCACCAATAATCCTAACAGCCTTGTTTCACAGTATAATGAACATACCTCTAGTTTTATGAGAATTACAGTGTAATTCATACATTTTTAATCAGTCTTTACAGAGACTTCTGTGTGTGCGCTCATCACTTCTTCACCTTTATTGCAACATTGAAGGCTGAACCAATGAAACCCGACATGGTTAAAATGGTAAAAAAAATAAATAAATAAAAATTCGCCAAAGGGAAACACAAATCCTAATGTGAAGACTGATTACAAAAAAGAAACCAATTAATAGAATTAATAGAAACCAACAAAAATGTTAACTATTGTGGTCCCTATACTGAATAACTTATGTTATTCAAAGGGAAGATGTCCTGGAAAACCAAATGTGTAAATGAAAGAGTTAAATGTAGTGCAGACACATTGTTGATGTATCAAGACAACCCATTCATTCTTCCAGCCATACAGATCACAAATGGAAATTTAAGCTGGAAAACAGGCTGTTTTAAATTTGTTGTTTTTCTGATGTCACATAAAAAACAATGCATTTACATATGTAAGCATAAACTGCTCAGCCCTCCGAGTCATTTTGAGTTATAAGTAGTGTTTCAGTCTGTATCACTTTTTGAATGAGGCACAATACTGAACAGCCAGTCAGATAAATTAAAGTGGCCCCTTATAGTCACGCGTGAACACACCACACGACTGCACACAGTGTGAAATTCTTTCTCTGTTTTAAACCCATTCAGCAAATGAAGCAGTGGGCAGCCAATGACACACCACCCAGGGAGCAGTGTGTGGGGACGGTACCTTGCTCATGGGTACCTCAGTGGTGCCACTAGCAGTCCTGGGATTCGAACCCACACCCTTCTGATCACAGGGACAACTCCCTACCCACTAGGCCACCAGCTGCCCCAAAAAAAGCATTTACAAGAAAAAAAATAAACAGCTGGTTTCATTCACAAGAATACGAAGATTACACAAAAGTCAAACAAACTGACTGTTATTTGTACATAAACCCACAAAAATGGGTGGAAATTATGAGAAAGAGGCAAGATATTGAGCCTTTTTTTTTTTCTTTTTTTCTGCTTGATTTTTTTTGCACCATATGATTGTATCGGCTGGTATTATCAGTTATCAGTTATTTTTGGCTCAGTAACAGTGATGAATTTCATATTGGTTGGGTAAACCTAGCACACCATTAAACATTAACAGTACAAATATTTTCCCTTTCACTGTCTTCTTCTCAGAGAGAACTACCTGTTTGTGTGCTCGTGCCAGAAGTGCATGTCCCAAATGGATGATGCGGATGTAACATCAGAGGACGAGGATGAAGGAGAGGGGGAGACGGAGGGGGACGACATGGAAGATGAAATGACGGACGTGTGACAAAGACACCTTCATATCATATCTTTTTGTGGACGTTTACACTGAGTAGCTTCACCTTAGAGAAAACACTCATTTTACCCGAAAGAACCTGCCTCTCTGTCCATGCAGCAGAAGGCTAACATCCTAGGCTATGCAAAATATGTCTCTTTTTTTCTTTTTTCATTTCACCTTAAATTTACAAGCTTTTTCTGGATTCTGTCCCGTTAGTAGTCAACAGCTGAGACGAGTTCCATTTTCATACCTCAAGTCATTAATTACAGGCTGATCCAGTGCATCTGTGTAGGATTTAAGATGGTACTCGCATTTCTGTTAACTCAAGCTTGGTTATAAACCCATGGAACAAATCGGAGACCAGGCGTAAAATTTTGTCCACCTATGCATTGAAATACGATATTAGTTATGTCACAGGTTTAATGCATCATAGGAAAACAAATGTGCTTCTGGAGAGCTCTATCTCATGGACTGTGTGCAGAGACAAGTGGCCGTGCAGCATGTTTACCAAAATTGTAGTTTACTTGTCTCAAAACCAGAGGCTGTGTTGGGTTTTTAGCCCTCTGAGCAGTTCCAGCTTGCTGTAGCAATTACACATCGCAGTAAATGATTGCAGCTCTGGCAGTGCCCCTAATGCAAGAGAGAGCCTGGAGTTCAGAGCAGGTCTAAGTTGATGGACCGTTATGTGGCAGGTATGCAGTGAGTTAGTTCTACTGTATCAGCTGCCAAGCAGATGAATTTTGCCTCAGGATTCTGTTTTTGATGTCAAACGAGGACAGTCGGCGGTGTTGCAGCAGATAGGAAAATCCTGGCAATCGCATTTTATACCTCTTGTCATAATCCTTCGGCACTTAATACAGTCATCCCCTGTTTACGAAATTCATCTGCGAACCCTCGCACTTTCCTCCTGTCGCGGGTGCCGTTATTGACAATTTCCTCCTCTCTGTTCCGCCAGCCACATGCCAAAACAATTAAACATTTAAGGTGGCAGATGCTAAATAAAACATAACCAGAGACCTTAGGACGGCACTAATAATCACATGTGACAGTTTAAGAAGGCTCTACCTTTAATTTTTTATTTTTTATTTTTTTATTTGAACGTTTAGTGCTTCAGTGCTTTTTTTTTTTTTTTATCTTGGTGAAGCATCAGACCAAATAATGAATACATTAGCATACACTAGTGGCACATCCCACCCCCCCAATTTCCATTTCCTCTTTGTTCTGTCGTCAAGACTCGAATTACATATAGAACCTAAAGCAAAAGCTGAAGTCTGTTCATTTTTTTTTTTCTTTTCCTGTGGGCAGGATAACTGATCATGGACTTGAATAACATGGGCCATTTTTCATTTGACCATTGTAAGCTGCAGTAACGATACAAAAATGAGTAAAGCTTGACTTAAAGCCTACATACACCGGGACTTCATAAGACATGCTTAATCATTAAATATTATACTTGCAAAATAATAGTTGAGTACATTCGTCAAACGGTTTACACACAACATAGAGTGGGAGGGGCATCTTTTAATGCATTTTTACATAACAAAAATAATATAATGATAATACACAATTTCATAACATGACATCATCTTTCTAATAAATAGGAGAGAGCAAGGTATAACATTTTAATGTTTGCAAAATAACTGTCGAAATCTTTGAGCAAGACTAATATATGAACAATTCATCCAAAAGTAGTGTGAGTGCAAACTAATCTCATAAGTAGGGTTAGTTATAAGAGGCTAAGGGACCAGTTTTCACATTTGCTAAAACTGCCTGGTAAATTGAGCTTACACAGTCATTTCTATACATTCATGTAGTTTGGACCAAGCAACCTAAATACAACCTAAATACATAAGAAAATATCTGAATCAACATAAGTGATTAGTGAGTGTCATAGACTGATAGTTATTTTTTGACAACAAAGTATAACAGCAAATATCAGCATAGTAAAACTGCAACATATGTATTTACCTTAGATCTATAGTGCATTTTTGTGAATAGAAAGTTAATTCACTGTGTTGAATTTCTATAGGGGAACATGGACTGCTTTTATTGCTGGTAGGGGACGCTTGCTTGGAACACATGTTAAAACTAACCCTCATCATTTGGTAGCAGTACTTTAGCTCTCACTGTGAGTTGTTTACATGCTTTATAATGTTGCTAAACTATAGTTTCCAAAAGAGTAATTAAGACAATGTAGTTGCAAATTTCATAACATTTTTAAATTGCTCAACTCAAGTCAGTAGTCAAAAACACTTATGATGAAAAAGTTACTTGATCGGTGCAATAGTGTTCAGAGAAATATTGGTGTCAAAATTGACAGATGACATTGCTATTAAAATACATGTAAAAACATGTTATACTTCCTGAAACACAACAGATTGTTACTATATGGTAATATTGGTAGAAATTAATATAACGGGTATAGTTTAGGCATTTGTATCACCTCATCTTAGAGTGCAGAAACTGCATCATTTTTCTCATGTCCATTGAAGCTGAAAGAGCAGAGATGCCTGTACTCACACATGTGGGAGCACTTTAAATGATCGGACAACAAGAAAAATGCTCAGTGTTAAATTTACAATAAGAGGTTGGTATGAGAGTCTAACAAGTAATCACCTCACACGTGTATAGTGTGTAGTATACACTACATCTTACTCTGTGATAAGGGGATACACCGGGAGTTCTGAGCCTCAAACCTGATCGTGGGAGAGTTTCGGCAGTGAGTGTGGAGGGGAACACTGCTTGCTACTGTCAGTAACTAAAATCATGATGCTGACAAAAAAATAATAAATCGAAGGTTACACCTTTATTGAAATTGAATGAGAGGCTACTTCTATACCGTGGATGAGCAGAGACTACACTAATCAGAGACAATATTCAAACCACTGACAGGTGAAATGAACAACATTGATTATCTCCTTACAATGGTGCCTGTTCAGAAGAGGGCTATATTAGGCAACAAGTGAACAATCAGTTTTGATGCTGATGTGTTGGAATTAGGAAAAGTAGGCAAGCTTTAGGATCTGAGCAATGTTGACGAGGGCAAATTGTGATGGTGAGACGACTGGGTCAGAGCATCTCCCAAATGGTAGGTCTTGTGGGGTGTCCCTGGAATGTAGTGGTTAGTAGCTACCAAAAGTGGCCCAAGGAAGAGCAACCAGTGAACCAGCGACATGTAATAAGTGCCCAAGGCTCATTGGATGTGCATGGGGATTAAAGGCTAGCTCTGTTCTGATTCCACAGAAGAGCTTCTGTTGCACAAATGTCAGAAAAAAGTTAATGCTGGCTATGATAGAAAAGTGTCAGAATAGTACATTAGTACACAGTACAGTACAGTTTGCTGCGTATGGGGCTGCGTAGCCGCAGAGTGCCTGTGCCGTCCCCATCCACAGCCAAAATCACCTCGGGCATGTGAGCATCAGAACTGGACCATGGAGAAATGGATGAAGGTGCCGTGGTCTGTTGAATCACATTTTCCTTTACATCATGTGGATGACTGGATGATTGTGTCACGTACCTGGCAAAGAATTCAGTGTGTTGACTGACATTCCAGGTTCTCTAGATCTTGATCCAATCGAGCATCTGTCAGATGTGTTGTTCAAACTAGTTCAATCCATGGAGGCCCCACCTTACAACTTGTAGGACTTAAAGGATCTGCTGTTAATCTCTTGGCACAGAGACCACTGCACGCCTTGAGAGGTCTTGTGGAGTCCATGCCTCAGTGGGGCAGGGTTATTTTGATGGCACGAGGGGTACTTATAAAGTGGTTTTAATGTAATGGCAGATCATTGTATTAATACAATGTTGCTGCCTACAGGATATATATTTGAACTGCAGTAACGAAAATACTTATGGTTATATTACTTTGAGAAGTACTTGCTCTAGCCCTCTAAAACATGCCATTTTCCCCCTGTGTTAGGTGGTGCCCCACTCGCCCCTACATAGTTTATTTTCATGCTTGTTTCCTTATGTCAATACTTTGTCATTAACCTCATAAAACATTGTCATGTCTTGTTAATCTTGACCCAAGACTGTTTACAAATACTTTTTAAATAGAGTCACAATCAGAAAACGTTCCCGGAGGAAACTGCTTATGCTACGACTGCACAGATACACACGCAAGAAGACAAGAACAATATAAAATATAAAGTCAGAATGAAACTGTCCAGAAAATACTTGGAAAATACTCTGTACGAAATACACTATATACACAAAATGCTGTAAGGTAAATATAAATACTATAGATGAATAAATTACATTACTGCTGAAGTTTACACGTTAATAAAAGTAGTGGTTTGGAGTTGTTCTCTATACCAAGTCTGTTATTACCCATAATAGTGACATAAGTAAAGAAATTGCACATGTAAGACTATTAAGTAGTGACATAGCACATGATAATAAACATAATATACTATTGCACATAATAATATAGATATTGCATGTAAGGATAATGATTTAGCACGCTATACAGTGCTTATGCGTCCCTGTGCAGGTAGCCTTCAGATAAAGTATTACCAAAAAATGTCAGTTTCATGATCTAGGCCTATTTTGAAACCCCTAGTAAGAAAAAAAAACACATTTTCTATCTGCAAACCATCTCTTCATGACCACTTTTGAATCAGCTCCTGCCTTTGTGCCTCTGGGTGTTCTCTTGCTGAATGGGGCAGTAACATGAGGCGGACATCCTGTGTGTGAGGATGAAAGGGGAAGCATTATGAGGCAGAGGCAATGGACACCTGGGGCCGTGCCTGCGAGGAATGACCCCCAGCGCTCGGAGCCGCCAGACCCTCTGAGCTCGGGCCAAGGGCGCTGCGGGAGCACTCCGGAATGTTCCGGCACTGTGAATACAACCACACAAGAGCGTTGCTTCATATCAGCTGAAAGTAAGGGGTCGGAGAGCATGGCCTGGGAGGAAAGAGCCTGATAGAGATGTTCAGCTCCAGATAGAGAGGATGAAAGAGGAGGGGTCCAGACACGAGGGCACAACTTGAATGAAAGACAATTATAGCCAGTGAAAGGGGGGGGGGAGTCTTTATTCTGAAAAAACCCGAGGCCGAGAAGAGACTGAATTTACATTTCAAAATGAGATTGGAGAGGAACGGGGAGGGGAAGGGAAAAAAAACAGGCACATTATGATCATTGCAAACTCACGCAGAGCGACTGAAATAACACAATTTGCATCTTGTGATTAAAACGGTTGGATCTTGTTTAAGCATATTTGTGACATTCAGATGCATTCACAAAGCCAGCAATTCCAATTTAATATACAATTGTTTACATGTTGAGATAGCTCTCACTAACGATGGCTTTTGTTTGAGCAATCCCATTGACTTGTACACAGCATGTCCACATTTGCAGTTGTGCGTCACTACATAAGCTTCAGTCGTCCAGACCATGTTCCCCTGAAACGACGCCAATAAAGACAAGTTCAAAACTCCTCCTCTTCCTTCAGCACAGCAACAGAAGGCATGACATATTGTTCCTTAAGGGTGTTTGAATGATTTTATGTTAGTGAGTTTTTCTTTTATTTTTTTTCTCCCTTTCCTTTTCTCTCTACTCTTCTCTCACTCTCGCCCCAGCTTTCTTTCTCTTTCTTTCTTTCTTTCTTTCTTTCTTTCTTTCTGTTTTCCTTCCTTCTCATCTTTCATTCCTTTGTCCCTTACTCTTTCTTCATCTGCCTCTTTGTCTTATTTCTTTTTTACTTTGCCTGTCTTTCAATTCTCTTCCACTTCTTTCTTTTTTTCTTTCTTTCTTTCTTTCTTTCTCTGTCTCTGTATTTCTTTCTGTCCCTCTGTCTGTTGATTTCTTTCTTTCTTTCTTTCTTTCTTTCTTTCTTTCTTTATTTCTTTCTTTCCTTCTTTCCATTTCCTCTTTCTCTATCTCTGTATTTCTTTCTGTCCCTCTGTCTGTTGCTTTCTTTCTTTCTTTCTTTCTTTCTTTATCTGTCTCTCTTTCTCTTTCTCTTTTCTTTCTGCCTCTGTCTGTCTCTCTCTTTCTCTTTACTTCTTACTTTCTTTCTTTCTTTCCTTCTTGTAAGACCCTTCTTTGTTATTCAGTGGTTCATGTCACTTTAAATATATCTTGTAGTCTTAGACTGAATACACTGTAATGCAGAACTGGGCCCCAAACACTACAGGTAGCATGCGGTTCTGTAGTGTTATTATAAATGACGTGTGAGATAGCTGTGGTCTTAACCTCTACGTCCCGGCACTGAGTGATGTAAGCTTATTTATGCGTGTCATCACATTTAGATGTGTAACCCATAAGCCACCTGGTTTGTTGGGAAAGTTTTCTCTACTTGGAGTTCGTAGCATATGGAAGCAGTCAGCATTAAGCCATCCAGACCGTTGGGGCGGCCCGTGAGGGCAGCCATAAAGCTGCATGACGGACTGCCGCTGCCCAGCCGGCCTGACGGAGCGCTCGTTTGCTCCGGCTCCCCAGACCCAATTGAAATAAACACCCAGTCCAGCGCAGATTAATTTCAGTATAAATGTCCTGCAGTTCAGCAACACTGTTTCACGTTCAGATGGAATGGTCTAATTTTCTGGAAAGTTCAACAAACCATTTCCCTTAGTGCAGGTGAAATGGTAGACATTTGTCAAACTGGTCACCGCCACAGTGTTCAGTCCTCTAGTTTGGGTTATCCAGGTTTTTAATGAATGAATGCCCTAGAACGCATTGGATTCTGTCCAGTGGAAAGTGGTCTCTTTGCGCACAACGGTCAGTGGCAAATGCACCACAGTAGGAAGCAAAACGTTTCCCATATAAGCTGGACTATCCGTTTTATATGCAGATACCAGAAAGTAATCCGCGAGTGGGTTTGTTTGCATTATATTTCCGGCATCTTACATGCTGCTTGGTTGTTTTCAGCATCCCACATGGATTTTCTGTTTCGTATTAATTATTCTACCCACTCGCTAGCGCCTCGAGACCTTTGGAATATGTTGACATTTGCTAAAGTTGTCCAACCCTATCCAATTTTGAGGCCCAGACAATCAAAATAAAGCCATGCTAGTTCCTGCGAAAGAACCAGAGCGTGCCCACACAGATGATTTCATCCCTGCAGGCCAGAACAAAGCTGTCCCTCCGAGACCCCACCATGGTCCGAATCCACAAGCTTAAATAAAGGCAATGGAGATATGCTGGTCATTCATTCATTCTATCTTCTTATCTGCTTCTCTAATTCTTTTCAGCACCTCTCTTGTTAGATGAAACTCTTCCCGCCCCCCCCTTCTTGGCATTTTACACTCTGCAGCACAAAAGGAGGAACAGAGTGCAATTATGATTAACCAGTGCTGGAAGTCAGAATATTTAGACGTCCAGCAAGATATTCCGCAAAGATAAGACGAGCGCCCAAATGCAAGGACCCCTTTCACGTCCGGGGGCGAGCCGTTTGATGCTTGCACTTTAGACAAAAGGTCATATTCATGAAGAAGTTATTTGAGAAATTTTTGGGAATACCACAGAAAGAACATGAAACCGCTGCACTACAATACAGTGATTTCATCCACTTCACTCACCAAGTTCCACAGACTGACCTGGCTGACCACTGTAATGGCTCCTCTAATGAATAACCCTTTAGGGGCTTTGTTTGTTTTATGTTTAAACATATTATAGCCAGAACTATTAATCCAGCGATGACTATGTTGTAGTAAACACTGGTCTGTTGAATGTGGAGTCCAGTTGGTCATGGCCATTAATATTCCTTGTGGTCCAGGGCTGCAGAGGCAAACAATAGTGGCGTCATATAACAGACTATAAAAGGCCTATATGAATTTTCAATGCTGATGCTCATTAAGGAGGAAAGACTCTTCAGAAATAATAGGCAGCAGATTAAAGCCCAGCCTCCAATGCCATGATACAATGAAGCAGCCTCTTCCTTTTTCAAATTTACATCCTTTTGCCTGCTCCTCAGTTTCGCCTGATTAATTGCTCATTGGCGATCTGAATTTGCGACGACTAAATGCACCGCCGTCCTTCTATGAAGTCACCTTAATTAGCGGTGTTTGGAGCTTCAGCTGAAATGCCATGGATGCCTGTATCAGCAGAGACTGCGGAAGTGCGCCAGGATAAAAGGCTGCATTGAAATGACCAATTGAAAAGGTTTTCTTGCTGTTGAGATTTCTTTTTGAAAAGCTTTGAGACTTTGTGTGTGCACCCAAGCAAATCCTCTCAGCCGCTTTCATTACTGCTCTTGTAAAGAAAAACGTGTGGTCTTCTGCTTGATGTCACATATTGATTGATACGAGAGCTCCTCTCAGCCAAAGCATGTGCTGTACAGAAGAGATGCCCATTGGATTATTGAAGTAGCAACACAAAGAGTCAATATTTATGAATTGCATGAATTATGTTGGACCTGATGTTGATTAAAAGACTATTTATGAGAGATGTTGGCTCATCTATCAGATGAAAGTTGTAAAATGGCTTCTCTCTGCTGGACCGTAGAGCAGGGGTATTCAGTTTCGGTCCTGGGGGACCAGAATCTAGCACAGCTTGGCAATTTTCCAGGTCAAACATACCTACTAGATCTGGCAACTGACCTGTCCATGAATGGTGGGTGGAGCCACTGATAATGTTGAGTGTTCAGTCTAAAATGCTCGAAAGCTGTGTTGTTATAGCTCAGCAAAATTAGGGAGGTTGTAAACGACATAAATAATTTGCCACTGAGCTATTGTTAGCTTGATTATGCAACAAAAAACTATACTCGGTCCATCAAAACAGTGACCTTTCACACAAAACAAACATAATAGAGTAATGGCGCATGCAAAACCTGTCAGCCGGGATGCTGCAGTTTCTCATCAGGTCGAATGGGAGTTTTGTCCAGCCTTGCAATAGGACTAAAAAGAGCACATGTGAACAGAGCATGGATACGTCAGAGCATGCATAGGGGAGCTGGTGTCTTGGTGGTTAAGGAGTTGTCCCTGTGATCGGAAGGTCGTGGGTTTGAATCTCAGGATTGCCGGTGGCACCACTGAGGTACCCTTGAGCAAGGTACCATCCCCACACACTGCTCCCTGGGCGCTGTGTTCCTGGCTGCCTGCTGCTTCACTTGGTGAATGGGTTTAATGCAGAGAAAGAAGTTCACACTGTGTTCTGTGCTGTGCTGTGTTCATGTATGACAAAAATGGCCACGAAATAAGCTTCTCTGGGGGCCAGTTTGATTTCACAAAGACTTGCCTATGTTAAGAGCTGTTTTATATTCTAAGTTCTTTATCTGCATGTCACGCAAGCCTCACCATTGTCCCAGTTTGGCTACCAGTTCTGTAGAACCTGTGGGAATAAGGAATTACTACTTCCTGTGACTGTGATGACACTGCCCTGAAGAGGAGAGAAGTCCCTTGGGAATGACCTCTTTCATAATCAATAGGAAGGCCTGTTTTTATTCTCTCTCTCTCTGTTCTCTCGCCCCCTCTCTCTCGCTCGCTTTCTCATCTAACTTTCTCTCTCTCTCTTTCATCCTTTTCTTTTTCCTCTATCTGTCTTTTCTTCTCATTTCTTTAACTTTCTCTCGTCTGTGTCTCGTCATTTCGTTCTCTCTGTCCCCTCCCTCTTTCACTCCATCTCATCTCTCTGCTCCCTCCTCTATGTTTCTATCTCCTTCTCTGTCTCTCTATCACTCTCCCCTCTTTTCTCTCCCCCTTCTTGCTCTCCATTCTTGCTTTCTCTGTCTTTCCCTTTGTCTTATGTATTCTTTCTCTCTCACACACTCTCTCTTATTCTCTCTTATTCTCTCCTCTTTGTCCCTTTCTCTCTTTGTCATCTCTCTCATTCGCTCCTTCCTTTCTATCTCCTCTATATGCTGTCTCCTCTGCATGCTTTCTCACTGTCCTCTATCTTTGTGTCTTCTCCTTCATCTCTCTCCTCCCTCTGCTTTCTCTCCTTTCTCTCTCTCCTCTCTTCGTCTCTCTTTTCCCCTCTCTGCTCTCACTCTCTCTGTCTTTCCTTCTCTCTTTTCTGACTTTCTCTCGCATGCTTTCTCTTTTCCATCTTTCTCTCCTCTCTATCTTCCCCTTCTCATTTTTCCTCCCCTCTCTCTCTCTGTATTCCTCGATCTTTCTCT
>JBBPCZ010000136.1:3751501-3774798 GCA_037974445.1 Brycinus macrolepidotus | reverse complement strand
TTTTTTTTTTTGGGTTTTGGGGTTTTTCTCCCCCCCCCCCCCCCCCCCCCCCCCCATAGACTTAAAAAATGGATCACTCTATCACTGCCATATACACACTATGGGTCAGCAGTCTCAAATGAAATGGTCTGCTGCCGAAGCAGGCGAGAATTCCTTCCTCTTCCTCCAGGCCTTGTGGTCAAGAACGCTGCCATTAAAATCTCCCGCGTAGAACCGACCTTCCAGAACCCCCTACGTTCAATTGATTACGCATAAAAAGGCCACACAGGTTGGTTTTCATGACATCCTTCTGTTTTCTGTTTTCTCTTGGCTGGGAATAACGCCACAGAGGGCCTAGATTGTCTCCTATGCTGTTTTCAGAGTTCGTGCAAGATAATTCCTTATGGGCTGTGAAAAGTAATGAGATGTGGGGAAAAAATTGGACTACTTCGCCACAAGGGTGTCTTGATAGCACAATGGAAGCGCTAGACACACGCACACAATTATTAAATCACTCAAGGCTAACTAGATTTTTTTTCGTGAATAGGTTAATAAATGTCTCACACTGCCAAACACAATCTTTCCAGTGTGCAGAAGTTAAATGAGTTCTCGGCTTGCGGTATGTCAAACAGTTATGATTACATTATGACACACTATATGTCGCCCTGAAGTGAGTGACGTTTCTTTCTTTCTTCCTTTTTTCCCCCACTTGCAAACAATCATATGCAATCATGTTGACAATTACCCAGAGTGACCTTTGGAAAATAAAGCACAAAGCACAGTTGGGCATTACATTCATGATGAAATCCCTGCGGAGTCTATTGACAGAATTACAGGTATTTGAATGGAGATTGCCCCTCTTCACCCGGCTGTTTTAAGTGCCGTTGTAAGTGTGCATGTTTAAAACAGCTCTGTTATGGAATCACTTTAGCTGGCCTGAAACTGATCGTATTTAAATGCACAATACAACCATCTTGAACAAAGTCACAGTCTTGATCGTGGTAATGAATGCCTAGCCGTTTGCTTCCACCTGTTGCAAATAAAATGACACCTAGTCTCTCTTTCAGTAGACTTCACATGTGGGGAATGTACTGTGACACACTTTTGCTGTATAGGAAGAAATAAGCATTTGCAAGTGAAATATAAGAACCTGTGAAGAAAGCTGGTGCCGCTGTACTCGTGGGGTGTGATCTGCTAATGCGTTTAACAGTCTCGGTGGTGTGTTCCTGTGTGACGTCTTTACAAAGATCCACTGCTTGTTTGATACAGTTTTAAGCCTTAGAAGTTGCTCCAACAATAAGAAAACATGTAAAATTCTCTCTTATAGGTCATTGGAAAGTGGAAAAAATCACTCGAAAGTGCAGATTCTAAAGTTTCAATGCTACATATTTTTGTTTGTATGTATAAGCATATGTATGTACATAAAGATTTAACATTTAATACTTTTTCTGGTTCTCACACTGTTCTCAAACTTGAATATTGTTAGTCGCTTTGGATTAAAGCGGCTGCCAAATGATTGTAATGTAATATGTAAATGTGTAGATTTTATGATTTACACTTGATGAAAAGTCATTGATGTGCATAGTTCTATGCTTCACTTTTTTGCCGTGTTTTTATAATATCTCAACATTGAGTCTGAAATGCACACCCAACATGAGTCCACCACATTTCAGAGTACTAGGGTGATGGCCCGCCACTTTTTGACTTAGTTAAAGTCACTACTGACATAGTGGCATGAAAAAAACATGGTCAAATGAATTACATTCTCAACTTTAACTTGGATGCAGCATTTTCCAAATGGTGAAACCTGCATGAATGTATCTTTGATGAGCGATGGTTGAACTAATACCCACTTGCTCATGCTACCACACTATGTGAAATTTAATAAATCAGTTGGAATATTTCTTGCTGCTACAATACTAAGCTAGAATTTGATGTTATTCAGAGTTATACCAGTCTTTTGTTCCATAATTTATTTTATAGATGCAATAGATTCTAAATTTTGCCCCATCACTTTTGAAGCTGTGGTGCCCTGAATCTATGCATGTAATTATTATCTATTTACATAATTGTATTTTAGCAGAGCAAAAGTTAAAACTGTCAACTACTACAGGTTAATGCTGCGATGTTCATGCTGGGTGAATTAAGCATGTAAAATGCATCTTAAATGACAACACTGCAGGCCCTTTCATCAGGTACTTAAAATGAGGGGTGCTGCATTAAGCACGGACCTCTGAGGCCCAGCATGGCTCTGTGCACTTGCGTTCATGCTCAGGTGCTTGTGTCAAAATATTTTACTTAACTCTCCATTTTTTTCATATTTTTTGCTTTGAAGTGTTCCCTCCCTCCAAAAAGTTTTTTCCCCACATGAGCTCCAGGGCGCTCCCAGTCTTACAGGACGTAAAGTTGGCAGGGATAAACTTCGGCAATGTGATTAAAGTAGGCGCTTGCGCGGGCCCGATCGGGCCCATTTGGTCCCACACGGTGCCCGTGTCGCGCCAGCCAGCCTCCCGAGGAAACATTTAGCTTTTATTTACTATAAACCTGTTTAGTGTGGCGAGGCATAATGCAGCCGAAGTGACAGATGCCTCTGTTTAATACGGAGGGTGTTCTTGGACTCTTTGTGAGCTTTTCCTCGTCGCTCTGGGCTGTCGGAAATCCTGCGCTCCACTGTGATTCCCACATTGCTAAAATCTCCCAGCGAAGTGCTCCCCCTCTCCCCGGATAGAAGGGGCTATAAACCTCACCCTTATTACTTAGCAGGCTGCAGTTCATCAGCGGCTGCATGCTACACCAGCTGAGGAAGCGGTGACTGGTGCCTTTCTGCTGAAATTGCCCTCAGGGCCAAATGCTTATTGCATGGGTCACTTTCATTGCACCAAATGGTCACCTCTGGGGCCATGTGGGCTCTGTAGAAATAGACTCTTTAATGGGCCATGTGTAGCCTTCATGCTCCTCTGACATGGAGGGCGGTGTTTAAAGAATAACGCTAGCCCCGTTCTGGAGCTGATCTCTTGAATTTTACACTTTAGTACGAGTCATAATTCAGTTCTAAAAAGTTCATTTTTCTGATGGACGTGAAAACTCGGGGGACACATCTCTATAGATGCTGGAAAGTCTTTTAATTTGGAGGTGCTAAACTTTTAAGCAGTGTGACAAGCACAGAGAAGTCATGCAAAATGAATTTTTTTATTTCAATTGTTTACATAATTTGCATCAAATAGAGCATGTCATAACGTGCTATAATGTGATGAGAGACGACGATATGCACATAGAACATCAAACTTCTCATTCTGCTCTCTCGTACTGATGCAAATGAGCTGTCAGATTGTTGAGATGTGGCACGGTAACTGTTTGTGTCACGCCCATAGTCACACGCTGAGACTTAGTGCTCAGACACACGCCGAGATAAAGTGCTTGAAAAAAAAATGAAACAACGTTTTCAAAACACAATGCATTATTACGCTAGACGATTTTTTTTTATGTTTAAAAACAATATTTGGATGCCTCGGGGCTCAGAAATGGCCTACAGTTCTACACACACTTTCCCTTTGGGCAAATCATCATACTTGTGTTTTAGCAACATGCTCCACAAACAGCGAGCAGTTAGGAGATTTAGTTTGCTGTAATGAAAATGCAGCATTAAATGTGCAGAGCTATGGCACATTTCAAAACGATATAGATACAAACTCCACTCTAAAACAAGCATGTATGTTTTAACTATATGTGCAAATTATTTAGTTCAAATTAGTTTATTTTTTAAGAATGATTTTGCAGTTGCAGTTAAACGGTCCTGGTGCTGCAGGCCTCTCAGTGCCATCCCTCCCCCCACCCCCGTCTCTGCAACAACCTTTTCAAAATGTTTTTAATGAGCTTGTTTTCTTTGTCAGTGTGCAATAACAACATATATAAAGACTAAGAAGGTTTATTTGAGGGAAAACAATATCACAAGTAAATATTTACAGCACCCCTCAGTAGTCAAACCTGAGGTGTTTAAACCAAGAAAGATACTTTTATACTACTACTACTACTACTACTACTACTAATAATAATAATAATAATAATAATACATTTTCTTACTTTTTTTTTAAAAACAACTGCAAGAAAATTCTGGTTTCTAATAAAGGCCTGGTATCCTCAAACATTTGACAGGCAGTGTACACTCTCTTTGCAAAGAACTATCGATTGAAAGTGATTCTTCTATGGCATCACTTTGGCTTCGCCCACTGTCTACAAGAAAGAGATTCCAGAGTGTATATTTGAAAACTGATTCTTTTTTCCTTCTTCCAACATGAATGCTATACTATCGGGGAGAAAATGCACGACTTGTACACTCCTGGCCCCATGCTGTTGGCGTGAATGACCGCTCCTTTTGAGTCGTGGGATTTGGGAAAGATATCCAGCAGGCCTTCAAAGGCCGCAGCTCTGTTGCGAGGCGGCTGGTTTAGACAGCTTGGACCCCCCTCCTGAGCGCCGCTGCAGTGAACACTCTCAGGAAACCACTGAATTATAGATGCAGAAACAGGAAATTCCTCCGCCCCTCAGCCACTGTCAGTCAGCCCCTGATCTTTGACCTAATCAATTAGACAAGCCAGAGGCAGGCGGCGGGGATCCTCCTGAGACGTGCTGTACGTTGGCTTAATTTATGAGGGGCTGGTGGCCAGACCTTGAGAAGTGGGTGGCTGCTGTTAGCAGGGGCTAAAGCTGCACATTAGCAGCAACAACCCGAAACTGGATTGATTATGTCATTCTCTTTGTAATTTGCATCAAAGTTGCTTTACGTGGACCTTGAGATTGCTTGTTTAGTTGAGCATTTCATGAACATGCTTGTAATAATAGATTACCAAGTAATGCAATTATCTGGGACCCCTAAAAAAAGTGCTTTCGCAAGCAGAGTTCAGCTACTTAATTTAACTGGAAAGCCCAATAATATCCTTGTTGCCCCTTGCTCTTGAGGCCGCAAGTCTAACACACGATCTGAAGTTCTGCTAAGCCTGAGGAACAAACCTCATCACAATACAAATCTCCAAACTCTGAGGTCAGAGCACAGCATAGGGCCCGAAGACCAGATGTGAACGGTGCTTATTCCCAGCCGACAGGACTGGCCTTGCTAGTTTCATTTTACAAGGAAATAAAAACACTCCTACAATAAAGGTCCTCGCAGACTTTGTGTGAATAGACAGATACTCCATTGTTGACCATTGACCCTCTGTGAAGTTTAAAGGTTCATTCTGGTCTCAAAGCTTCCTCTGAATGCTTTTTTTTTTAAACCCATGGAAGAACAGGTTTAGCACACTGACACATTTCCCCATGCAGTTTTGTCTAAATACGCCATAGTGGCTCTCCTTTGTGGAGATGATCCTGGCTTTGTAAAGATACAATAGATGAAAAGGAGCTCTGTTCTCTGATTATACACGATCAAAGATGCCCTATGTCACACGTCAGCATGCAATAAAGAATGCAATCATGATTATGTGCAATAATTTAATTAATGGAACCTCTATATCTTAGAGTGGGGTCCCTTAAGGACTCCGTAAATAAACACATGCAATTATTGTAATGGCTTGAAATGAGAAATGAGAATGTAGAACGCATGTTTCAATGTGTCCTTTCTTTAGGGATATAAATTTCACAGCCAGAGGCAGCAAACAGTGAAATAATAATCACCCAGTCAGGACAAACTCTGGGTAAATATCTCCCCTTATCCTCAGTAGCCTAATGAGGGTAATTCTCAGCCCGGCTCTAATGGATATTCCATAATTATGCCAATCAGCTTTGATTGGAGTTATTCTTTACAGCGCTAGTGCTCTGATCACTTAGCCTGACGCAGGTTATGCAGCAGGACACAAGTGAAAGCTAATTGGTTGGAATCGACTGGCAGTTTAGTTAATCCTGACTCGTGGCGATACTTTAACATTTGACATTGCCGGGAGGAGTTCCTCATCCTTCATCCCAAGCGTTGTTGCTTTGGAATTGTGGAACATTTAAAGGACCCACATGCTACAGTTTTCTTGTGCTTTATTTTTGTTCCATTTGGTTTTATGTACCAAAAATGGTCTTAATTCATTTCTACATGATCATTTTCCATGTTCCTCTTATGTCTGCATGGGTCTCCAGGTTACCCCACACAGTCAAAGATATAAATGTCAAATGGAGATGCTAAATTGCCCCTAGGTGTGAGTGTGTGCACGTGAATGTGTTTATCTGTGTGTCTGCCCTGTGATGGACGGTCCAGGGTGTTTCTCTGCCTTTTGCCCTGTGACCTCTGGGATAGACTCCAGCACCCCCACACTGGTTAAGGATAAGCGGCTCAGATAATGAATAATGAATGAATGATCATTTTCCAGCCTTTCTTTATCCCTAAGAAGTAAACAGGCTGTTTTTGTTTCTAGGGCTGATGTATGTAAATGCCTGTTCTGACTGGCAGCCCTGTGTTGGACCTCATTCAAAAAGCAGTCAGAGCTGAAACACTCCTTATAGCTTCAGCATGAATAAGCGGGGCCAAACTGCTGGAGGCTGAATAAGCAGATATGTGGAAATGGTTGGTTTTTGTGACAAAAATATGTCCAGCTTACTTTCCATATATGGACTATACGGGCTGGGGAGTGTGTGGTATGTTTGAAACTTCAGCAAACCTGTTTACATACTACATCAAACTATTTTATTACAAATAAAAAGAGGAATGAAGATTTTTTTTTCCCATGAAACGGGGCATTTTAAAAATAACAAACTTCCAATATAGAAGTTTCCATATCACTGTAATAAAGCATGGTGAGATACGGGCCTCTGTATGAAAAGAAGTCTGCATGTTGATCCATGGCACAGCATGAACAGTCGCTTAACACGCCATTCATGTAGTCAAGGTTGATTGTGGAGAATAGCTTCTGTTCTCTCTGATGTGGCTCGGCTGGGTAGTCCATCAGCTCCCGTATTCAGATTTATTTACTTTTATTCTGCTAAAGAATACCATTCAGGATGCTACAGAAGCTGATTAAAGTATTACAGATGAGCCAGAAACACAGAATTCCTATAGTTTCTGCAGCTCTGCTGCCCAGTACTTCTAACAATTATTTATTTAAGCGTTACGAGACTGACACTTCAAGCATATTGCCTTATTATTTATGGTGTCAGCAGTGTGGAAATCTCTTTCTTTTTTTTCTTTTCAATGTGAGGCTCCTGCAGGGCCCGGTGAGAGAGATCTAATGAACCGTCTCTGACCCGCTCTTGTCCTCCCTGCACTTGTTTCTGATATTGATTCACCTGGATGTGCAGCCCTTGCCACTTTTTCTATTTTTTTTTTTCTTCAATATTTGCTCTGGTAAGCCAACACAAGCACTCCATTACGAAAGCTGTTAGTAATGGACAGCGCATGGTTTCTGCAGCGTGTACCTGAGAGACACCGGCCTGTAACCTCAAGATGCCAAATACTACTGTTGCTAGGCATCTATCTCCATAGTCACCCAGGCATTTTAATGGCCTCCTTGATATTTAATGAAGCTAGCCATAAGGGGGGGTGGGAAGGATGAAAACGATGCACTCGGAATGGGGAAATGACCGCTGCGATGTAAAGGCCGCCTGAAATTTCAGGGAATAATGCATCAGGTGTGGTGATCTCTCTCTCTTCAAGGTAAAGCGAGGCGCCGTTGTGCCCAAAACAGGGTTCATGAATATGGTGCTAAATATTATATAAATGTACTGAGTGGGCAAACTATAATTGCCCAGCTTTGTGTGTGTGTGTGTGTGTGTGTTGTTTTTTTTTTTTTTTTTGGCAAGAATCTGTGCACGGTTTGTTAATCAGGGGCTTCTGTAAACATACTGATGAGCAAACCTCTGTTTGGGCACTTTGTGGCATCCACTCCAGGATGGCAGACTCATTATAAAATGCAAATGCATCTTTCTTCTTAAAACACCGCCGGTCTAGTCTCATTCGCTCACTCTCAAGTCTATTGAAGACAGTGATCTGAAAAACAAAGAGGGGGGGTGTGACATTTTGAAATGATGTGGCAAGTGAAATATCAATAGTTTTGATGTGAAAGAATTGGAGCGAGTGTTCCTATAGGGATTCTTTAACCAGAGCATAATTGAGTGGAAAAAAGGGGAGGAGGGGTGCATTTATTAGAAAGTCTAATAATAAGATTTTTTAAACTTTTACCAGAACCTTTGGGAAAGCGTAGGCTCTGCGATGCATTTATTTGCTTTTTATGCCCCGAACTGTCCTATTCAGCAGTTTCCACTCTGACATTTGACCCTGCAAGCTGCTCTCCCTTAATTTGGGTAATAGTGACACCAATGACTCCAACACGCACACACTCATCTATACGCACACACACACAGTCAGACCTAGACCACCCCCTGCTTTGACACAGCTGTGAACCCAATTCCAGGTCAAGTCAGTTGTTCCAGACTGACCACCATGGGGTCCATTATGCGGCCTGTGACCTATAATCCACTATCTGGGTCAGTAAATGCACCAGCCATTATACAGCATGAGCACGGAGCTCTAGATGGTTTTGGGGGTCACGTCCCCGCTGTGTCCTAAGTGCTGCTCCGACTTGTGCGATATGTTATAGGCTTTAAAGCGCTGGCCGCTGTTGACTCAGGTGCCATCTGATTATTTTCGGCCACCATAGCGGGTGGGTGATAGATGTTCAAATTCAACCTTTTCACCCCCTGTAAAGAGACACGGAGAGGCCCCGTCACAAAACACAGAGCCGTACAATACCAGCAGAGGAACTTGATCCGTGTGGTATCGCCTGCGTCGCGGTCATTCACTCATTAAAGAAGTGATAATGGGTGGAATCTGAAGTGTTCTCTGAAGAAAGAGAAGCCTCAGAGGAGCTCATATGCAACAGACAGACTCAGGAGACGGTGCTCTGATGTTTTATATCTGCACTTCTGACGAGACAAAGAGGAATTTTGTTTGAAGTGAAGGGCAAACAGAGCTGCTGTCTGATGACTTTCTAAAGTGTTGGTGCTTTATGAACACTTGCAGAAATGCAGTTCCTGCATGTGTGTGTGTGTGTGTCTGTGTCTGTGTCTGTGTGTGTGTCTATATGATATGAAGAAACAGATGGACTACAAATTGTACGTATATGGTGGAGCTGATAAAATGAGGATAGATACAATGCAGGCACACCTCATTTGTGTGTGTGTGTGTGTGTGTAACAAATCACTTAATTCTCATTTTATTAGCTCCACCATTTTGTACATTTCGTACATTACAGGTACTTTTCGTAGTTTACAGACTGTGGTCCATCTGTTTCTTTACATAGGCAAGTGCACACACACACACACACACACACATATATGCATATATAAATAAATATATATGTATATATACATATGTATGTATATATGTATATGTAAAGTGTTTATTTGTATATATATATATATATATATATATACATACTGCCGGTTTAAAAATCCACCGTTTATGTTTTGATTTATGTTGTGAAACCATGGCAAGACTCAGAGATTCCCATATGTGAACATAACTACATAACTACATTTTATAGAAGAAGGGTGATGATATCCCTGCTCAGCGCTGCAGGCAGATATCATGTTTACATAAAGCTGGTGTACATTTTATCTGTGGCCAGCGCGTCCCATTCTGCCGCTGCAGGCGAAACAAAATTCTACTGTTCCCCTCGGCAGATTTGCAATTTCATAACCAGTAAGCAGCAACACACAAAAACCTATGCCTCTTCAACGTAGATAAATTAAATACCATACTCACACTTTCTCACACAGCACTTAAAGAGTTTGCTGTATGTGTATCCAAACCACATGCAGTAAAAGCTTCAGTCGTGAAGATTTGCGATGCAAGTCTCTGCAAAATCACTCCCAGAACCTGCTTCCAAATACAGCTCTTTATACCAAAGCTGTTAGCCCAATAAACCCTGTGAATATTCTCTCAGGCTCTATATGAACCGGCCTTTTGTTGTGGACACAGAGCAATAAATGCATATAATGTGATGTTAAATTCTTTCACTCAAATCTAAGCTGCCTTGCAAACAGTGTTTAGGTTATCACAAGCTGTCACCATCTTCCATTTTATTTTGGCGTGGCATTTTGTGCTCATATCATCATCAGCGCATTAATTAATGTCTTCTTTCATGTCAATTTCACTATTTGTCTAAGTTTCATATGAGAGTAAATCCGGGAAGTTAACAAAGAAAAAACTTTGATAGCCTGCCAGCCTTGTCAGTTATCTAACTCAGCCACATACCGGACAGTTTTAATTTGTGATGTGGTGCTGCACACTGTTTAATCCACATCCTGCATGTGTCCTCTTGTGTTTTTGGATTAGGAAGAGGGTAAAATTTCATTCGCCTCTCCAAACTCTTGAGATATGGGATATCTGATTTAAAAAAGTATCACAATACACCATATATTACAAACATAACTTTTACTGATCTGTGCCTTTATTCCTTTATTTGACAAAGGTTAAGGTTCAACTCACATTTTAAAATGCAGTGATGGTTGCACGCTCTCAGAAGAAGTCACCTCTCACATCCCTGAGATCACACTCTCAAGCGTCTTTCTTTAGTTAGGGAACATAATTCTACCATATTCCACTGCAGTGATATTTTCTGTACACCCTGCCCTGACTCCAGGCTTCCTATTCTACTGTTCTAATTTAAAACATTAGGTTATGAATTAAATACAAATGTGGCCCTTTCCCCTGGGAAAAATACATTTCAGGTACAAAATTTGAACCACCAGGATCATATTGTACCATCTGAGGGTACATTTGCATGGTTTGAACTTTGATGAACAAAAAATGCACAGAACATTTTGTACCTTTTGTACAGTAGCTTTTGTTCTGCCACATCATCTGTGTAGTTCATGGTTCCTACTTACAGAGGCAATTATTATAATTACTATTATCATTATTATTATTATTATTATTATTATTATTATTAAAAAACAACAACAGAAGCAACATCAACAGTGTTTGTTCTGGTAAATTTTAGATGGTTCATATTGCCAGCACGGTGAGCCCCCGGGTTAATCCCGATTATCCCACACAGTTATCCGATGATTTGGTCACGGCACAGGGCGTAATATTTATACTTGAATATACTCCTTTTCATGTAGGGGTGTGTGTGTGTGTGTGTGTGTGTGTGTGTGTGTGTGTTTGTGTCTGTGTGTGTCTCAGTGTGTTTGTGTGTCTGTGCGTGTGTGTTTGTGTGTGTACGTCTCTGTGAGTGCCTCTTTGTGTCTGTGTCTGTAATCTCTATATGTGTAGATGTGTGTGTGTCTGTGTGTCTGTGTGTGTGTAATCTCTGTATGTGTAGTGTGTGTGTGTGTTTGTGTGTGTGTATGTGTGTGTGCGTGTGTGTGTGTGATCTCTGTATGTGTTGTGTGTGTGTGTGTAATCTCTGTATGTGTAGATGTGTGTGTGTGTGTGTAATCTCTGTATGTGTAGATGTGTGTGTGGGTGTGTGTGTAATGTGTTGTGTAGAGTAAACTATATTTAAGAGCAGACAGAGCCAATCTTCTGTAACCTAACCTTCCAGTCTAGTCAGAGTGCGTGAGTGAGTGAGTGAGTGTGTGTGTGTGTGTGTGTGCGTGTGTGTGTGTGCGTGTGTGTGTTTATGACACGCTCCATCTGCCTCTGTGGGAGGTGAGAGAGTGATAACCCACAAATGCAAATCCAGCACGGAATCTCTTCACATTGCGGAATCTTTTCACATTCAGCATTCCGCCCCGGAGCAGGTGTTTAATACCCTCTCCTGGAACACGGCTCAGACACGTAAAACCCCCAAATTATTGAATCATCTCATAACCTTCCCACTAAATAGGGCAATGAGGAAAACAATGGCCGTGTTTTTTTTTGTTTTTTTTTCCTCTTCCAGAGCCATTCACTGCTCGCTGAAGGGTGATGCACATCGCGCAGGCCAAAACGTGAAATTAATTTTCGCCACGTGACATGATTGGCAGATAATTTGGGGGAGAAAATGCATATGTATGGGAAGAAAATGGAGGGCGAGCGACGTGCGGCGTGAATACTGATTCTGCTCCTCTTATACAGTCAGCAGCTCAGCGGCAGAGAGCGCCGATAGAAAGTTACAGATATTTCCCACTGTGTATAGAGGGGAAGTGCTGTCTTGTGTGTAAATGATCCCTCCCTATGTCATCATGGTCATCATGGGACACAAAGGCCTTTTGAAACAGTCTAACTGCATGCAGTATTGCCAAGTGCTGAAATGCGCCTGTCCACGCTGCAATACATTCTATAAGAACATGCATCACATGCCTGCAAATAGTGCAAAAAAAAAAGAAATTGCCTGCTTGCACGCCTCAATGTAATTTCACATCCACTCTAAAGCCCTTTTGGAGCTCTGCGAGTTTTACCAGGGGAGGTGGTGTAATTTCAGTGATTATCGACAAGATTGGTGATTTTAATCCAGTACAAATCTGCCAGGTCTGTAGTTTATATTAGTCTGCTGAATAATAATTCTGGAACAAATTACCTGCTATAATTTGAACCAGGTGCTCCATTATAATAACTGTGCTGTCCTGAAATGGGCTCGAAATATGACTACTGTAATCTACTACAATTGTTGGTGGTGGCTTATTTAGAGGGAGAAATATCTTGCAAGTACCTCTCGCAAGGTGTTTGGAGAATTGAATGAGCCCACTCTGCTGTTCTAATGCTATTCCATCAGGCATGTGGATGTGTTTGTTGTTTGGTTGTTTAATTTTAATTTTAACACTGATGTAAACATCTGGCCTATGTTGTCTTAAACAGAGAAATTACAAAGAAACTTCACCCTGTATGAAAATGCAGAAATGAAATGAAATGAAAATGCATTTCGTGCAGAAATGTCTCTTACAAATGACAGTACCAGACCTCCTCTGGTAAAACCAATCCAGCTCACATAGCGCTTACGGCTAATGTGGAATATCAAGCTGATGTTGATAAATATGGCAAGCTCCACCACTCATGTTTTCTAAAGGTTTCGTCTTGTTGAGATCAAGCTGAAAGGCTCCGACCAGCAATTAACGTGATCTTTGTGCTACGTCGCTTTTTAAAAACACAGCCCCTCATACGGTAATTTACCTGAACTGTATTTAGAGAATGAACTCTGAACTTTAAAACACGGAGGTTGAAGATGGGGGGGGTTAAGATGGCATTTTATAATTGCCGTCATTAGTTCTGACTTTTTCCACACCTGCCCTGGCCAGAACCCAAAGGCTCAGCTATCCCGAGGAGAAAAAAAAAAGGATAAAAGAGATTAATTACCTTTTACACACAGTAAGGCCATGCAGGCCACGGAGTTTTCTCACCAGGCTGTGTGCGTTCTGCAGCAATGCATTCATTCATCTGACTTTCTTCGAAGCCATAAACCCACAGCGGAGGTGAAACAGGTCAGGGTAAGTCCGAGCTGAAAGGGGGCACAGACAAAAGCTACGTGACGTCCAAAACCCCCCCCAACACACTCTTACCCTTTGAGAAATTCTTCTTCTTCTACTTTTGGCTGCTCCCGAATTAGGGGTCGCCACAGCGGATCAACCGTTTCCATTTCCCTCTAACCCAGCCACTGGAGGTGCACAAGCCAGTGTATTTCTTGGTGCCGGTCCCAAGCCCGGGAGGGTTAGGTCAGGAAGGGCATCCGGTGTAAAACTTTGCCAAGTCAAATATGCAGACAACCAGAACCCTTTGAGGAACGAGTGCTTTAAAACAATGGAGAGTCTTTCCCCCTGTTCTTCTAGAATTCCATACTAATGTTTTAGATCTCCATTGTTCAAACAAACCTCCCCGAGGGTAACTGTTGCGTCATAATACGGAGCTCTCCGTTCTCTAACGGCACTTTTCAATAGGCACACAGGAACCGTGCTGTACCTAAACCGTACTGAGATGGTACGGAACTTGCAGCACGCTTTGATTTTCCAGTGTATCTCAGCCCGGTAACGGTGTTTCTGACACGTCAGCTACGCAATTCTCTCCTCACAGTTTATGGCCAGTCATCGTCCCAAAACCACGACCATGGAGTCGAACCAGCAGAAGGTTTTCTGTCAGAGATGCTTTTGTTATTGTGGTCTTTTATTATTTATAGTCTTATTTGAGTTTTTTCAATTTTTCTCTGCATTCTTGAGCCGTGTGACGAATACCTAACCCAGATAACTTGTTAGTGATGTCCTGGAACACCTTCGTGTTTCTCACAGCGCTAAAGATAAATTTGTTAGTGTCATAGAAAGCTCCCACTGAATTTTATCTTCAGCCCAAACAGACAGTCGTGCTTATACTTTATCGACTACCCAGTTGTTAGTTTATATCTCCGTTGTTTTTTTTTTGTGCAGACAGTTTCCATGTTGTGATGACAACGTTTCGACCAATCAGAAAGCTGTGATGCAGTCAGCTCGGCTGCAGCCCGTTTTCGGCCCTGCCATCAAGCAGCTCAGGTACGGCTCGGGTACGGGTCACTTTATTTGTAATGGAAAAACATTTATTTGCGGTACGGCCATGGTTCCTTGTGCCAGTGGAAAAGCGCCATAACGTTATAATAACAAATGTATGATCACACTCCCCAGGGACCAGCCTGAGCTCATCATATTTCTAATTGTACTCCTCAGAGGATTAAGAATCAAAGAGCCTTTGGTGCGATTCCAGAGAAGATCCACCTTTGGTCTTTCTAAAGAACGTTTTATAGAATGGTTCTGTAAATCCGTTTATTTAAATTAGAACTTCAATAACCTCCAACAAAATGTAAAGGTTTACGTATCAAAACTTAAACTAACCTTTCATAGGATCGTCCTTCAAAGGAAAATCAATTTAGAAACATTTACTTTAAGAATACAACCATATCACACTGCTCTGTTCAGCTCTCAGAAAAATAGCACTGCAAGCCTCTTTGGCCTTGGAGGGAGTTCTGTTCCTCCTTACAACATTTAGTGTCAATTTGAATTACAAATACATTTTACAAACACAAAGAAAGATTCCAAAGGCAATTTTTAATAATTCATAAAATATGCTTAGAGCTCATTTAGCTCAGTGTCGGTGAACCTCACCACACAGCCCGTGATGTCTGCTTATGTTAAAATCACTGTGTGAGTTCTACGTCGCCAGACAGCGGAGCACATAGGGGAGAGCAGGACACAACATTTTGCTTGTTGCTTTACCATTTTAAAAGCATGGTTAAGCATTTTTTAAGTATTACATTATTCTGGTAAACTGATGCAAATACATTTAATTAAATTCATTTCTATATTGTTAGAAAAAAATTAGCTTTACAACCTACAGATTTAAAAAATCTGCTTAAAAATAAATAAACACTGCAAGGAAAGTGTGTCACAAAAAGTAGAAAAGGAAATATTAGAATAATTTGTTTTTCATGATGCCTTAAACTAAATGGAACGTACCATAAAAACATACCACTCGACTGTTTGAAATTCATTTGGGGAAGATATAGGTTTCTCTTATTGTTTACCGTTGGAGGCTTCCTTGTAACAGTTGTAACTGACTCTGCTGTGTGGAGGCAGTATTTTTTTCTCACTGTGATTCAGAATGATGTTCTATTACAGCCTCCAAGAAGTCGAATAAATAATACAGATGTGAAATCTGTGACATGTACACACAATTCAGTAATGGAAAAAAACACTTAGGATGAAAACAGCTTCTTTTATGGTACCTTCAGGCTGAATCACAAGAAATGTACGTCCAACTGCTGTCAAAATTTACAGATGACATTATGAGAACATAACCTAAAGCGCCTTCTACTGGGACCTGTTTACTACAGAAATCCTTTTTACATTTTATCCCACATGGGGTGGTAGTGGCCTAGTGGGTAAAAGTTGCAGGTTCAAACCCCCACTTTCTACCATTGTGTCCTTGAGCAAGACACTTAACCCTCGGTGTCTCCAGGGGGGCTGTCCCTGTAATTAATAATTGTACGCCACTCTGGATAAGAGCGTCTGGCAAATGCCCCCTTTACATTAGTTTGTACCCCACTATCCCCATCCCTGCTGTAGTAAACAGAAGAGTGAGTGGAAATTTATACACATTTGAAGACATTTTCATGATACACAATATGTATAATATTAGGTGTAGTTGGAATGGAGCGCCAGAAAAACAGTAGTGTTACATTTTAAAAAGGGCTGTGAAAAACTGCATTATGGGCTGACCTGCAATCAGTTAATTGTTACTATGCAGTTACTATACACTGGTTGCTGTTCTTGCTTACAGGCTGTTTATAATTGGTCTAAATCGGTCTTTTTCATGGTACATGCAGTTGTGCTGTGAAGTAGAAGTACTGACACTATCTATGATATAGTCCAAAAAGCATGGTGTGATGTCAAACTGCACAACAGCTATAGCATATTTTCACACTGTTCACCCCTAGTTAGAGTGATCTTAACACTTCAGTGCATTTAGCAAACCAAGACCTTGCTTCTAGAAAATAGTGTCCATTAGATACTGTTCTCTTTTAAAAATGTTGTTTTGTGAACTGGAGACAGTACCCGTAACAGATCCCCAAGGCAAAGAAAAAAAAAAAAAAAACCAGAAAAGAGGCTGGTGTTACTGACAACTGCAGAGGTGAGCTGTGAATAACATGCTATTATCTGACCAGTCTTCAAACTCTTTTCATGCAATGCTCTCAGTCCAACTGCACTTAGAGCAATGAGGCAGCTCTTGTCTACACTATTCACTAAGCCTCGGTGGATAACGCCATTTTGCAGATGGTTCTTTTCGATTTTCAAGTAATTGCTGATATTTTTTTTCCTCGCACTCTTTCTTTCCCCCCACAACCTGCTGCCGCCTCCCCTCAGCCCACCTCCTCCTTTCAAGTTCCACACTGGCTCGAAATACCACCTCTTATAAACCATCCAATTTGCAAGATGTCTCAGACTCCATTCTCCTCTCCTCAAAAACAACTTCTGTCATCCAGCACCCACGGCTCTAACATCCGTCTCCTAGTTTGGATTCAAAGTGCGGCGCTCTACAGAGCGGACCCTCGCTCTTATTCAGATCCTTCCTCTGAGGGCTGGCAGCTGGGCTTGGCTTCTGTGATCTCGCGCTTCAATGCAAGGGCAGCTATGAGCTTGGGCTGGAACTCAATCCTCACTCTAATCCTCTACTGACCAACAGCCTGTCCAATCACACCCTCCAAGCCACTTCTGTTGCACTGATTCGATTATTGTCCATACACAAATATAGCATTTGTTCCCTCGTTAAAAAGAGCTTGACTTCGTTTTTGCATCATAATGCAGGACTCCAGCTCTTTTTCAACCACGAGACACAGAAGCCAATGGGAAGGTACTTCAGCACATGCTGGCTTCTGGCTAGAAACAACTGGCTTCTATTATAAGCATCTGCCCATTGGCTTCTATTATAAGAATCTTCCAATTAACTTCTATTATAAGTGTGCTTTGAGTGTCTTTTCTCTGTGTGCATAGGTCCTGGTTACTGAGCCATAACGTTTAATATGAAAAAAAAATCATATTCAGTACACCTTATTGATACATCATATGGACAAAAGTATTGGGACGCCTGACCATTACACCAACAGGGACTTTAATGACATTGCATTCAAATACATAGACTTTAATATGGAGTTGGTCCCCCCTTTGCAGCTTCCAATCTTCTTGGAAGGCTTTTCACAATATTTTGGAGTTTCTGTGGGAATTTGTGCCCATTCATTCTGTAGAGCATTTATGAGGTCAGGCGCTGATGTTGGACGGCCTGGCTCGTAATCTCCGTTCCAGTTCATCCCAAAGGTGTTGGACGGGGTTGAGGTCAGGGCTCTGTGAGGGCCAGTCAAGTTCTTCCACATCTAAGTCATCCAACCATGCCTCTATGGAGCTTGCTTTGTGCACTGGGGCACAGTCATGCTGGAATAGAAAAGGTTCTTCCCCAAACTGTGGAAGCATGGGGTTGTCCAAAATGTTTTTGTATGCTGAAGCATTAAGACTAGACTTTTGTAACTCTCTGTTCACTTTACTTAACAAAACATCTTTGCAGCGTCTGCAGCTTGTCCAGAATGCCTGTGCTAGGTTGCTGACCAAGTCTTCAAAGTGCTGTCATGTCTCTCCATTGTTGGCTCAGCTACACTGGCTTCCGATACAGTTCAGAATTCAGTATAAGGTTCTGGTTCTTACTTACAGGGCTCTACATGGACAAACACCAGTGTATATTACTGAACTCTTGGAACCATATATGCCCAGCAGGTCTTTAGGATCCCGTGAACAAGGTTATTGACTGTGCCACGTACAAGGCTGAAGACTAAAGGTGACAGAGCCTTTGCTATGGTGGCCCCTGGTCTTTGGAACTCTTTACCACAGAGCATGAGAGAAGCAATCTCAGTCGAGCATTTTATGAAGCAATTGAAGACATATCTTTTTAAACTTGCTTTTAATTGTGTTTCTTGTTGTTTTACTTTGTTTTAGTTTGTCTTAGTTTTTAATGTACAGCACCTTGTGTTTTTTAACTTGAAAGGTGCTTAACAAATAAAGTTTGATTGATTGATTGATTGATAAGATTGTCCTTCAGTGGAAGTAAGGGGCCTCTCGAATTCAATAACTAAGAGGTGTGTCCCAATACTTTTGTCCATATAGTGTATTTAGCACACCCACCCATGGACTGGCTCAAGCCCTAAAGTGTATAGGCTTCACATTATATTAGCAAATGGATTACAGTAAAATGAAGACAAAAATATATAGCATTTTCCTGCTCTCTGTTAATGTTTACTAGGCTTAAGGTAGGTTTGCTTACTTATTTGGCCTACTTAACAAAGTTACCACACATACAGTATGCATACAGTGGTTAAAACAGTTTTAGAAGGTCCAGCAAAGTTTTTAACATGCAAGCAAACCACATTTGACCTGACGAGTCTACAAACAAAAGAGCATTTTCATGCACAGAGCTTATTATCAGGTCAACAGACGAATGCCGAGCTGACATTTTGACAAATGGCAGCAGGTATAGCTTCTCAAAATGGCAAATCAAAAAAATCCAAATAAGTACCTCTGCGATAACATCAAATGCACCTCGGCTTCAGAGAATAATGTGTCTTCTGTAATGGTGCTTTTGCTGTACATTAACATTAGAGATAGAAAACCTGTTGCCACTAATGGTATCTATTCAACAGAAATGTTATGACAGCAAATATGAAACTGCATATTTTCCGGGCGTTTTCAGCAGAACAGACACATTTTGCTTGCTGTTTTGCTCCTCATATAAACATAGAGGAGAAGCTAGGGGCTGCAGTTGCCAAGTAGGCAGATCCAAATGATCACAACATATTCAAATAATCGTTAGATAGCTATTCCAGACTGACTAACTAGCTTTCAAGATGATAAAAATGCAGCTTTAAAACAGGGAGCTCCATCACCCCCACAGAAATGAGGTTAAAACACTGGAGTATCCCTTTAACTAACAGATTCAGTAGTCAAGACAGAATTGATTTTGCTGGCATTTGTAAGGTGTAAACTCAGTCTGGCGTTCTGGAAATGATCCAGATAATGGTTTGCAGTCCCAAATATTCACTTGCTGACTTTGTGCCAAATGGTTTGGTTTGCACAGCCCACGAGCTAGATGAGGTGATTATCCATAGTAAATTACACATATGTCACATTCTCATATGCTTTTACCACTCAGTAAAGATACATGATGAATGCTGGAGGGTTCTTGGCAGGACTTTGCAGGCACCCTTAGAGGATACTTAAAGTTTAAAAGGATCGCATGGTTTAAAACACCAAATACAGCATGACCTGCTGAACCACAGTAAGGACTGATATTCCAGCAGAACATAACAAGGAATCATATCAACAAATTTGTAACGTATTATATGATTAGATTGGCCTTTATCAAAACGTATTATGATCATTGTTTCAGGACAAAATGCTGCCACCTTGTAATATCAGTGGTCTTATTATAAAATAAAAATGTAATTACCAATGACTCTTCTACTGACTGAAGCCTTTAACACTGAATTACATTTCTGATTAGTTGATCTTGGATCTCACTGTAGCCAAAGAAATTTGATTAAACAAGCTAAAGAAACACATGTTAATTGAGTTAAACCTCCAAAAAAGACAACACAGATCAGTTTCCGGAAAGGTTAGCAGAAAGTGGTGTACATCTATTCGGGTGAGTCAGAATGTCACACAAATTATGTTAAAATATTTTTAGATGAGTAAAACAAAAAGGCCCATCGGCTGTCCCTGCCGCTCTACTAGACTTTGACTGGATAACCAACTTTCTTTGCTTAATTACATTTCTGCAAAGCCATTGTGGTAAAAGCAGCTTATAAGGAATGTTAATGACCATTTCAAGTAAATCAAAGATCTGGAAGTAACTTTTAACCTGCCAGCTAAAGTTACACTTCTAATGTTACTACACACTTTTACCAGATGTGTTTACTTACAGTTTATTATTCAGCCAGGTTAGCTCCAAATAAACAGACAAATGAAAGGACCGAGTAAACAACAGTTTGAGTAAACCTAGGTGCATAAAAAACTCCGTCATTGTGTTGAGCTATCGAATGTTCCCCAGAAACAGGCTTGCTGCTAACTAATCTTGATCGAAGTAGTGCCAGATAGCAAGGGGAAGAAAGGGGTGTGGAGTCATTAATGACAAATTTATGACCTTTTATAGACATTTTAACACCATTCTCGAGCTGTCTCACTTCAGACATCAGTCTGCAAATGGGCATTAACTGGACCCACAGCCCGATTGAATTTAGTGGAGATGAGGGAATGAACTGGTCAAGCATTGTTACTCTGGAGCCCTAAAAGGGGAATCAAAGCCATACTTCGCTTAAGTATAGTTACTTTGTAATACACTGTTTACTAAACTAATCTAATAATCTAATAATACTACTAATGGTTAAGAATTATATCTTGGGCTCCAGAGTCTCCTGATCTTCCTCCCACTGAGCTGCATGGGATGCACTGGACTGACAAGTCTGACATGAGCATCCAGGAAATGAGACAGAACTGTTTGCAGGCTTGAAAAGTTGCTGGGAGTGTTTGGACACAAGTTATTTCCAAAGATTGCTGGAAGGGATGTGCTGCATCATGTTGCATCAATTAAATTGCACTTACAGTGCATATTGTTACATTATACTTCAAAACCAGTCAGTTATGTTTACTTAAAGTATTTCTAATGTTTTCTTGTGATAAAATTTTGAAAGGGCAGTGTATCATTTGTTTTTTTAGAAATCCAAGACTAGGCCCAAACTTCTGGCCTGTAGTGTAAATAGATCAGTAAACAGTAAACAGTCTGCCAACCTTGCAAAATGCTAATTTACTTGATTTTATTTTAGAATTTACCTTCAACACATCTGAAACAAACAAAAAATGTCTTAGCAAAATATACCTTATGCTTAAGCTTAGTGTCGTTTTATCATAAACACTACTTTATGGTGTGCATTGTTGAGCAACTGCTTAAATGGTAGAAAGCTCAGTCTTTTGTGCATTCATAGCATGCTTGGATATGCACCGGGAAAACCTGGATTCAATTCATGTGTTGGGACAACTGTGTCAGGTAGGCGCAGTGAGTGGTTAACATCTGCTGATGTCTTTTGACACAGTGTTTGGTGCAGGGGGGCCAAACAGAGATGGTGCAGAGAGCTTAGTTTTCAGATTTTTCCTCCGAGTGTGTTCTGTGTGCGCTGCAGTCTGAGACTTGAGGGATACTGACAACTGAATTAAGCAAAAGTGTTGTGCAAAAAGGCCAAACGTCAGCCAAAATGTGAGGGTGGGCCAAGGCATACTAAATTCCCCCAAAAAAATAAAACAAAATGTGCAGCATGTCGGTGAAGGAGGAGTTTTTAAAATTCACAACCCAATCAAAGATGTCATCTACTGGTCAAATCAAAAGCATTTACAGGCCACAGTTAGGCCGGTCCTGGCTGGCAGCACCAAAAAATGAAGGGGTGTTTATTGCTCGAAGTCTTTTATACACATATAAATGTAACAGAGGCACCAAAAATGGTGCACACTCTCCTCCTTTCCTGCCTACATTGCCTATAACTAGAATCTTTCATTATTATTTTTATTCACTCAGTAGGCCCACATTTTTCAAGGCAGCACTGCCTTCATCATTATGGACATTTTTACCACTTTTCTCATTTTTTACAACTTCTTACAAAACAGTCAAGGTCTATGAAGTAGCATCTTAAAGTCACATTTTAAATTTTCAATTTCTGCATTAACTGACCACTCAGAGGGGTTTGATCACTTCATTGTAAAGAAATGTACAGAGCCAGAATTGTTCACAGTGGGAGTGAATGGAATCAGAAATCTGCAGAGTTTAAGGCCTCTAAGAGCTACATCACATTAAATGGTCACAGGTACACTGTCCGATGCCCGAGACATTGTTTTACTAAGGATTTTAGATATAGTTTGAGTCAAAAACATATTTTTGAAATCCTTTCATGATGGAGAGGCAGGACATTGTAATGTGAAGTAGTCTCCAGAACAAAGCTTATTTTTCCCATTATCAACATTTACATATAAAACTCAGAAGACATGTGCAGATTCACTGGTGGGTTTGGACAGTAAATCAAATGGCTTTACTTGTGTTGTAGACATGATGTCCGGTGGTACAGAAAAATGTATTGGTAAGTTTCTGTGAAATACACTATTTCAAGTCATTTACATCTTAAAGGACTTCTTCATGTATTTGTTCTTTACCCTGAGGTCCACTTCTAAGGTTTACGTGGGTTTATGTACCAAAAGACAATCATGATTCATTTTCTACATGACCATTTCCCAACCTCTCTCTATCGCTTAGAATTAAACAGGCTGTTCTTGTTACTGTGCCTTTAAGACTGATTGGCTGCCCTTTATCAAAGAGCAGTTAAAGTCTGAAAGGCTCATTATCACTGTAGCATGAGTAGGTGGAGCTAAAGCGCTGTAGGCTTAATAGGCAGCAGATATATGCAAATATGTTGGGTTTTGTAACATCACAAAAAACAGTGTATTCAAAACAGGCTGTTTTTGTAGCTTAATCTCCATACATGAACTGTATAGACCTGGGGGGTGAGCGGTCTGTTATGAAACTTTGACGCAGTTTACATACTACAATAGTCTTTTATTTTATAAAGAAAAATGCGTTTGCAGTGATTTGAGCCCAAATGAATTATCTAGAAATTTTGAAAGTCCATCTTTCAACAAAACTGGTTGGACACTATATGGACAAAAGTATTGGGACTTACACCAATAGGGACTTTAATGACATTGCATTCAAATCCATAGACCTTAATATGGAGTTGGTCCCCCCATTGCAGTTATAACAGCTTCCACTCTTCTTGGAAGGTTTTCCACAAGATTTTGGAGTTTCTGTGGGAATTTGTGCCCATTCATTC
>JBBPCZ010000136.1:3729470-3746646 GCA_037974445.1 Brycinus macrolepidotus | reverse complement strand
TATATATACATATATATATATGCATATACTACATATAAGACATTTTCATCATACACAAAACAATATACATTTTATATTGTTTGATATATACAGTTTGTATAATATGTCATTTTTTGGTGTCCTGATGATATTATTAGAAAAGCATATTGTGTCACATTGTCCCCGATAGCATTAATTTTTATCAATTAATGATTGCAGGTAAAGTCCTGCTCATATTTAACCTAAACTGAGAAAACTTTCAAAAAAGGTGTCCAGAATCCCATGATGGTTTTACTTCATTTATTTCAACAGAATGAGTCATTTTGCCTAAAGCAAGCCACTTCTCCTGCTGTTTTATCCAGGAGCTACAAAGGTGGTGAGACTGGTGGTGATGCTTGACATAATGGTTGGGGAAAACTGAACAAGAACTGTATCAGTAGCAAAAGACTGTAGCTGTGACCTTATCAGCAGAACTGGAAGTTATAATTAAGCAACACTTTAAAGGCTTTATCTCAGTGGAGATGTGTTCATTTTCTTACAACTGAGTTCACACAACAGGTTTTCTCATTAGTAACACCCATATATATTTAAACGCATCCACTGTTTGTTTAATGCTGGATTGAATCTCTAGAGTGGAGCAAACGTGTGAAAATGTGTAAGATTTAGAATGGCCTCCACCAGACCAAGAAGCTGGTATAAGAAAGAAAATATATGATAGCACTAATCGCTGTTAGAACAGTAATCAAAAGTTCTAAACAGCTGCAAACTTGTCAGAAGGGGAGCCCCTAGAGAGAAAGACTGTGGAAGACAAATAAAAACCTACGGCTTTTAGTTTAACAGAGTCTCAAAATTAAGGATCAGCTGGCTGCTCAGTACCAGGGGGTTCACTGGAAAATCCTAAGGCCAAACTGACATAGACTCACTAGCAAACTCAAACACTGGGTTGGTGTGCTCTTGCTTATTACGGTTATTTTGTGACTGGAAAGTGTTCTACCCATGTCCTTTCACAATGTTCTAGATCAGTATTTCCCAATCTTGGTCCTGGAGCCCACCTGCTCTGCACGTTTTAGAATTTTCTGTGCTCCCAGGAAATAAAATTCGACTAATCAACTAATGAACAATCCTTTCCTGGGTTGATGTGCGTGTATTAGAACAGGGAAATGTTCAAATGTGCAGGACAGGGAGGTTTCTAGGATCAAGGTTGGGAACCACTGTTCTAAAATGTTCTCTTCCATTTTGACTGTTCTAGAATGCCATGCTTTCATGTTTACATCATGTTAGTTGCCATGATTATAGTCATTTTAGAGAGGTAGGTGAATGTAGTGGGAGAATTCTTGCCCAAGGACCCCCTTTGGTATAACCAAGTGTGCACACTGTTCTAGAACGGTGGTTCTGGAGGCACACATTTTTTTCACAGCCCCTAAAACAATGAATCCATTGTTGGGAACCACTGTTCTAAAATGTTCTCCTCCATTCATGCTTTCATAGAATGTTCTTCCCCATCTAGACTGCTCTAGACTGTCACCCCATCATTCTTTCATTTTACATCACATCACTTGTCATGATTATAGTCATGTTAGAGAAGTAGGTGAATGTAGTGGGAGCGTTCTTGCCCAGGGACTCCTTTTGGTATGGCCTGGTGTTCACACTCTTCTAGAACAGTGTTTTCCAACCCTGGCTCCAGAGGACTGCCCCAAATAATTAATCCAACTTATCATCTTGTTAACAGCCCCTTACTGAGTTGTTATGTGTGCATTTTGGCTGGGAAAGCACTAAAAAGTTCTGGGCAGTGGGCTTCCAGGATCAGGGTTGGGAAATACTGTTCTCCCTCTTTCACTCTTCTGTAATGTCTCCACTTTTTCCACACTGGTTTATTTAGGCTTATCAATTCTAATTCTGCAAACAGTGTAAAGTCAACTGTCAATTATTGTTGAGAAATGTCGGATCAGCATATCATGGCCAGCAAAGAAAGCAATAAAGTCTTTGCTGAGAGCAACTAAATCAAGAGTTTGGAGGTCACCAAATGCCACTTCTGGGGTTAGATGAGTTCACCTGACTAGTGATTGCATGATTGGAAGATTTTTGCAAACGTTAAATTGGCAATTGGCCTGTTTATGAATTTCATTTTGGCTGATGTGTGTTATGATGGAAATAACCTGAGACAAATAAGTGTAGCCATGCTGCTTTGGAAAGCTGCTACTACACCTATAACACAATTATGCAGGACTCATAGCCAATAAAGTGCTCTTGCTCACAATGTATCCCTTTATTTGATTCATATTACTAAAATATACCACATATTTTTCATTTAAGAATTAAAAAAGAATTAAAAAAAAGATTCTGCATCTACAAATTATGCAAGATTGCTCTAGCCGTGTGCTCTCGCCTAGAAGAGGATACACATAGACTCAGTGTAATTATCCTTGCAGGAGGATGCTGCAGGAAGTATTAAACACAACTTTGCCAATAATTGTGAAACATGTAATATATCTCAGTAATGGACTATTTGTTTTCCACAAATAGTCCAGTCTTTTCCCCCTTTTTTTTTTTTTATCAATAATGTAAATAATTCAGGACTAGAGTGTATATATGCTCTTTAAAAAAGCTTCTTGTAATATCCTTGACTGTTCCAGCCTGCTGTAATTGTACTCCTAAGTACGACAGGCCTCTTGCTTGTGGTGAGTTTTGCCTTTTCCTGCTGGACATCTGCTGGGAATTTTGAAGTGTGTCTTTTTTATTAGCTTTTCTGGTACACATCCAAGTTTTCGTCCTTTCAACCCGTTTCAGAGATGTTCTACAAAACCAAAGGCTCCGACAATTAAAGGAAATGATTTATTTTCATGTATTTTATTATTGGTCCCAGAGGAAATTACTTCTGCATTTAACCTTGCTCAAGGGTACCTCAGTGGTGCCACTGGCAGTCCTGGGATTCGAACCCATTACCTTCCGATTGCAGGGGCAGCTCCCTAACCACCAGGCCACCAGCGGTCCCAGCTGTAATCACAATAGTTTGACATTTTTGTACATTACTGTATACCAGTGTCCCTTGTCCAAGCCCCTTATGGACCCTCTCCTACTGGGAGCCCTGGGTAGATATTTCACTTTTCCCCCATCTGTGTCATGCCCTGGTTTACACTACACTGATGTACTGACTGAGAGTCATTTTAGGACTTTCTGAAGGCATAGCAGAGGTCACAGTTCCCGGGTTTTGATAGCTGTCCTTTTGTCAGGTGCATTCTGTCGATATCCCTGGGAACAGTTTGACCCCGTGCTTTCTCTGCTCACTCGGTGGTGACTGCAATCAATCCTGAACTCATCAGTAAATGGACTGAACTAAACAAAGGAAACAAAATTAAGATTTAAAAATACTGTGAACGTTTGTGGATTAACCAAGAATAAGAGTTTGGACTAGATGTAATGCTAACCTCATACAGGATTTCATTCAGTTTGTTTACAGGTGATTCCTCTGTCACCAGAAAAGACAGAACAGCAGCCACTTCCCCTGCGATTAACTGAGCCAGGAGTCGATTTGTACTCAAGGAACCTGTGAAGTAGAAACTCTATCAATGTCCATTAACCAAAAAGAAAAAAGCATGACTGACACATGTTAATTCTGACCTTGTTATTTCATTATCGTTATTGACATGACAACTACACCAATATTGACTGCTTCCTTTCAGGTTCTAGCAGCAGTCTAGCTTGTCCAATTTTTGTGCAGCAACCAGAACACTGTTATTGATGGTCTCTTTGACACGGGCAGAATCACCCTTGTAAGACAAATAGGAAAATGCAAGATGTTACCATAGGGGGATGCATTCTTTTAAATTTAAGAGAAAAAGCAATAGGGAAAATATCTGGCGGCGACTTCAAAGGCTCCATGGTCGTATGGAGAGAGCCGCAAGATTTTGAAGTATGTGTATACAATCAACGCAATTATATAATTGTTATACAGTCTCTTTACTTTTACTTGTTATGCCTCTGTATACTTTCTACACAAGTCTCACTTGCACATATGAGTGAAACCTAAACTCCAACTAAATCAGACTCTGCCACTAAGCGTTCTAAACTGCATTAAAAATAATAATTTACCAAACTGTGATGATCTTGAATGACATAGTAACTCCTGTGTTGTACAGATGGTGTGGTACTCCTCTCTGACGCCAACAGAAATAAAAACTTGCGATTGTGATTTTGTCAGTAAACAAATCTGCTGTTTGTGCCGTGACCTACTGTAAAACTGTTTTATTAGAAAAGAAAGAATGAGTTCATGATGCGTTTTAACCAGCTATAATGTATTATTTTCCGTTTATTAACAACGCCTATAGACCTCGGGATAGGCTCCGGGTACCCTCAACTCTAGTAAGGATTAAACGGTTACAGAAAATGAATGAATTAATGAATATGACTTGATATTGAGATACCATGATGTATTTGTAAAATACAGTAATATGGAATATTACCAGTATTGCCCAAAACTGAAAATGAGAGCTTGGGATTGGTACAGGGTCTAAAAGTGTCTGTTTAGTGGCTGTTTTATTCAGAACCCTGCAAGCATCTCTGAAGACTGCCCTAACGTATGGTCTACGTTTAAGTTTGTCTTGGCTAATATTCTGTTTCCACAGTAGTTGTGTGCTAGAGAATTCTTAGCCGGGAAAAAAAAAACAAAAAACAGTCAATGCATTGATTTTATCGGCATGACGAATGTGTGGTGGAGTTCACTGTGACAGACCTGCTAAGTTGCATGCTATAGAACCTAATGCATTCACATACAGTAGCCTCCTCTTGTTTGTTTGTTTGCTTATAATTATTTGCCAGTCCGCTACAGTTCATCACAGTCAGACCACGGCCGTTTCATCTGAAGGAGCTAGTCCAGCTTTAAGTGTAAGGTGAATGCATTGAATATTAATGCTCCACTTTACATGGATAAAACATGATGCCTGGTGGCATTGAATTCAGGGACCTCTTTTCAATTTAAAAAGACTACGATAACACGGGGCCTAGGTGATATATGTACGCAAAAAAGAAGGGAATAAATCTTAAGGCTGAAAATTAGGTGACTTCAAAAAAGGTCCTTCCGTTGATAAAATGTCAGATCTCAGATGGCTTGTGGAAAACACGTTAAAGCGGTTATCTGAGGCTTATTAAAAAACCTGGAAATCAAAGAAACACCGGTGAGAGTAAGAAGTGTCGTCCTTTACAGGCGCATCGTAATGGAGTTCTTGTCCTCACATTTGATGCACAGCGGATGGTGATCTGTATCACTAGCTTAGAGCGATAAGCAGAGAGAGAAAGAGAGAATCTTATCAGCAAGCATATTTTGGCAGCTCTGAAAAGGATGTGTCATGGATCTCATCTGAAACAGAAATCGCTCATAATAAGGGCTTATCAGGGATGACGTTCTTCAAATGGCAAAGCCTTTACTGTTGAGAGACTATATCACTTAGCCTTGATAATAGGGCCATTATGTATAGGGATCAGAGCCTATGACCTCTAACTATTCGTCCATTATCCACAACGTATACCATTATTCCTTTGTTACTTCGAATGGTATCAAGTTATCGTTTGTCATATTTTTATTGTAATTTTTTTCTTTTTTAACCAATAGACTCACTTAGCGATTACAGTACATAATTGAAAGAGATGTCAAAATAGATAGGCCCTTTTTAAAGTTTTTTTTTTTTCTTGACTTTCACTATCTGCTTCTTATGTAGATCATGGAACCAAAGCCCCTGAGCAGCGGGAGGTTCTGTTAGGCTTATTAGAGTCCGACCATATTGTTTGCACTGACAGAGCAGGGGTATTAAATCCATAGAGACCCAACGGGCAGTAATGTGGGCTACCTGGCTACGCTGCTGCCTCTGTTCTGTTCTCCTGCCATATTCAGAGCCTTTAGAATTGTCCTCGTGTTTAATTATAGATGCCTTAAACCGAGCAGTTGAACGGGCTCTTTGCCATTCATCTAATGTCAGTCAGTTTGATGGCCTTGACCTTTCATCCTGACATTATTCAATACTGCACACAATCATCTGCCTACAATATTAAACCATTATAGCTCCAAACAGTACATAATGTAAGGAGTTAGATGGAGTCACAGTTGAGAAGTCTAAGGTTCCTCGGTCAGGATTAATCTTGGTGACAGGTCATTTAAAATGGTCGCTGAGCAGCGGGCTAGAAATTACCCCGGCAGACCGAAACTGGTGCTGGCGGAAGCTGAGGCATTTGGTTTGGGATGAAAGCCTGGGCCTCTTTCCCACCATTCCTGTTAAGAAATGCAGGGGATTGCTTCAGGGTTCGAGGACTACGGTGTCCTCCAAGGGCCAAACAGAGGCTCATTAGTTGAGCGACTGTTGACAGTTACCCAAGAAGAGTGTGCGTGTGTGTGTGTGTGTGTGTGTGTGTGTGCGAGCTCAGGAGAGAGAGGGAGGGAGAAATAGGAAATAGAGTTGGTTTCTTCTGCTGGATAGACGCAGCACCTCTGTGACCCAACTTCAAATAGGGGGCTTTAGCAGTTCCGCAGAGCAAGTGCCAGTTTAACAAGAACAAACAGCCGTGTCTGGCAGCGAGGAGCCGGAATCTTTGTTAGCTTGGAGAACACTGCGAGGCTTATGCATTCTTCTAGATTCTCCCTGGGATGTCTGGCCTAATGCTATGTTTTAGGCTATATGTGTTCAGTCCAATCATTTTTTTTTTGTCTCTGTGGACACAGTAGCAGGCCCTGAGCTTTTTATATGTGGTAGTTTTGTCCTAATGTATCAATTGCTTTTTTAAAGTTAATAGTTAATATACTATAGCAGTTATAGTTAATAGGGATGCACTAATATGGGAAATGCAGGCTACAAATGCATTGTCAGTTTATTACTGTTGGTACAAACTTTGTTCAGCAAAAATGGTAAGTTTACAACTAACTATTAACTTTTAATATAAAAAAACAACAAACAAGTACCTATTAACTTATAATGGGCTGCAGTGAAAAAAGTATGTTTTTCAAAGAATTAAGGACCATTTCTATTGGTACCATCATTATAACCATTTTACACAATGCCAAGGACAGTTGGTGTTTAATTAATACGAATAAAATTTACATATCTGAGCACTGTAGCTCAAAGTCACCTAAACGTTTGAAACATCCGTTAAATCTAAACATCTGTCTGATGTCTGATTGTGTTTTTTAGCAACTATTTGCTGTTAGTGATGTAGTTCTAATATCACTGTGTGTCCTGAATGTCTAGTGTGTGAGCTTAGAAAATAACCTATCAGTAACAAAAATTATGTAGTCTTTCAAAGAATGTTAGTACTTCACTGTACAAAGATAAACAAGAAGGTCTTCACATAGACGTAATTAAGAAAAATAATAATTTTAATACTTCGCGGCAACAAAAGCATATACACCGACCATAACATTAAAACCACATGCCAAGTATTGTGTAAGATCCATCATGCCACCAAAACAGCTCTGACCCATTGAGGCATAGACTCCACGAAACCTCTGAAGGTGTGCTGTGGTTTCTGGCACCGAGACATTAACAGCAGATCCTTTAAATCCTGTAAATTGCAGCTGAGGCCTCCATGCAGTAATTTATCCAGCAGGTCCCACAGATGCTTGATCGGACTGTTGCCATGATGGGGTGTAATTGGTGTGCAGCAATGTTTAGGTAGGTGGTTTGTGTCAGAGTAACAACCATGTAAATGTCAGGATCCAAGGTTTCCCAGCAGAACTGCCTTCTTCCCACAATGCATCCTACTGCCCATCTTAGTGCCCATTGTAAGTGCTTTAGGCCATGGACGGGGGTCAGCATGGGCACTCTGACTGGTCTGTGGCTACGCAGCCCCATATGCAGCAAGCTGTGATGCAGCTGTGTGTTCTGACACCTTTCTGTCATAACCAGCATTACCTTTTTCAGCAATTTGTGCAATAGTAGCTGTTCTGGGGGATAAGGACAGATGGACTAGACTTCACTTCCCATGCACATCAGGGAGATTTGGGCTCCCACGACCCTGTTACTGGTTCACTGGTTGTCCTTGCTTTGACCACCTTTGGTGTGCACTAACCACTGCACACTGGGAACATGCTACAAGAACAACCGTTTTGGAGACGCTCTAATCCAGTCATCTCGCCATCACAATTTGGCCCTTGTCAGAGTAGCTCAGATCCTTACGCTTACCCTTTTTTCCCGCTTCCAGCACATCAACTTCAAGAACTGACTGTTCACATGCTGCCTAATATATCCCACCCCTTGACAGGTGCCATTGTAATGAGACAGGCAATGTTATTAAATTCACCTGTCAGTACCTGTTTAATGCAGTGTAAATGGGTGTGTCTTTCAGGTTCTATTTGTTGTTGAAGAAACATCCAAGAATATACATATACATTAGGACATTTTAAAATATAAAATGTTACCCTATAAATTAAGCTTATTATTTTGAATTCATTGAAAAGTTAGCCAAAATTGCAGCAGCTTTAATCCTGAACCCCAGCGACGGTTAACTTTCCTTACCTGCAGCGAACCTCCTGAGGTTTTGCTGCAGAAGGCAGGGCCTCTTTGTCGGTCATGCAGCTGCACTGTGTAGGCCCTTTTACCAGAGAGCATCCTGGGGGAAATAATCCCTTAAATTAGGTGTCAGACTCTGGTCATTTTCTCAACAAGAAGTAGTCGATTTTTCTGTTAGAGGCACTTGGGGGTCACTCCTCACCTCAGCCGCCTTTTCTCACCCCTCTGTCAGGTGGCTCTGGAGTCGTCGACTGACTTTCTGCCTTTTTCCTTCCCCTTATGAAGAGGTGTTGTTTCCCAGGGCCCTCATGAGACAACCTCTTGCTCTGCCTTGCATGCTGGAGCGGATCTTCGGTTTTCCACCCCCTTCTCCCCTCTGCCCCCGGCCCCCGGCCCCCAGCCCCCCTCAGCCCCTCAGCCCCCACCCCCACACCGCCTGTCCACCTCCACTATCAGATGTATTTTTCAATTCGATCGCTACTGGACCGGACAGCAGCCTCTGACGAGAAGTGCTTTTATTTCTCTCTATTTATTTACAAGTGCAAGAGACACATGCCAAAGGAAGTGAGTGCAGGGACACAAACTCCATCAGTGAGCGAAAGAGGCAGAGAGAGAGAAAGGCGGAGAAAGGCACACACACAGAGAAAGTAAAATAATAGCAAACACTGAGTGGATGTCACTGGTAAAGCAGTGATGGATGCGGCTGTCTGATTTCATTGTGGTCACGGCGCAACGTTTATGACAGCCAGGATGAATGAGCTCCTCACCCAGAACAAGTATTATATCTGTGCGCTGTGCATGCATTATTGCCTTTATTCTTTATTTCTTTATTATCACTCACTTTCCTAAGCGTAAATGTGGGTTCAGTATCTGCGGCATTTAATTACAGTGAGACCACTCGAATGTTTGCCCATATTCAAGAGGGAGGTAAATTACACAGCACCATGTGACATAAAACGCTACTTTATCAGCGGGAGCAGGCCACCATATACAGCCATTTGGTGTGTAGAGGAAAAAAACGGAGCGTTCTGTTGTTTCTGCTGCTTTATGGATGGGCTTTTAATGAATCAGATCAATAAAATCAATGCTGCCCTGCGATGCAGTCTGCCTGGAAGTGCTTCAGTCCCAATGATTCTCATCAGTAAGACGAGGACACATGACTAGGGAAATCTGATAGCACTCATCACCGATTCATGGAGCTCCATAGCGACGGAAGTGCAAAGGGAAAAAAAAAAAGGACAAGACTCGTTGAAGTCTCTTTTTAACCTCAAAGCCACTTTCGTCTTCACTCCCTCCTCTTTTTTTCTTTTCTTTTCTTTTGAAACCACCAATTCATGATGCAATTCGGGAAAGAGAAGAGACATTGGAGCCAAATTCAGCGTCCAGCTAGGAAATTCTAAGCAAACTAGTGGGGCTGGAGCAAGGCTACGTTCCAGGCAAGGAAACAAACCATTAGTGGGGCAGCAGACAGGAACCGGCTGGAGGGCACCTGTCTCATGGAGACACAGCGGATTTACAGCTGCTGCTCCACTACAGGGAGGCTGCCACCTCTGCTCTCCAGCCTGTGATTAATTATGGCAAACAGCGGCAAAACAGGAAAGCACTACTTGCTAATGCCATGCACACAACAGAGATATTTACCTTCCCATATATTCAGTACAACAGGTCATTTCTTATGTTACTTTATCTTGCATATGTCCTGGAAGACTTTTTTACAAAGGTCATAACAGGGCAGCTTCCTAAAGTGATGGTGCTGGAGAGATGCAATTAGTAGCTAACAAGTAATGGAAGGTTATACCCACCAATTAACACTGTGAAAAGTGTAAGCCTAATGCAGCATTTAATTTACAGGGGAGTGAAGCGTTTTATTACTTACATTCTGTTTATTTCTAAAAAGACAGGCCGCAGTCATGCACAGAGGATTGTGGGGAACAACACTGGAGTGAAGCAGGTAAAGGGAGCAATAAAAAGATTCTGAACTTTGCACAGAGGAGAGGCAAATTTTGTCCATATTTAAGCTACACTATATGGACAAAGTATTGGGACCATTACGCCAAAACAGGGACTTTAATGACATTGCATTCAAATACTTAGACTTTAGTATGGAGTTGGTCCCCCTCATTTGCAGCTATATTCCACAAGATTTTGGAGTTTCTGTGGGAATTTGTGCCCATTCATTCTGTAGAGCATTCATGAGCTCAGGCACTGATGTTGGACGAGAAGGTCTGGCTCACAATCTCCGTTCCAGTTCATTCCAAAGGTGATGGATGGGGTTGAGGTCAGGGCTCTGTGTGGGCCAGTCAAGTTCTTCCACACCAAACTCATCCAGCCATGTCTTTATGGAGCTTGCTTTGTGCACTGGGGCGCAGTCATGCTGGAATAGAAAAGGTTCTTCCCCAAACTGTGTCCACAAAGTTGGAAGCACGGCATCCATGGCAGCATACCAAAATGTCTAGGCATGCTAAAGCATTAAGATTAAGCCCTTCACTGGAGGTAAGGGGCCTAGACCCAAACCCTGAAAAACAGGTGTGTCCCAATACTTTTGTCCATATAGTGTATGCAGTGAAATCAGTGTTGAGAAGAAGGGATAATTAGCAGGAGATTATTACATTTGTTGACATTTATAAAAACAATATTAGGTTGTTGTTTCTTTGGAGCACTAATGTAGAACTACTCTGGGCAGCTAAACATACATGTTTTCTTTTTTTGTACTCTGCTCCAAAGCGGCCAACAGTTAGCAAAGAAAGCAATTTGCAAATTGTCTCAAACCATGCTGAGTCATTAAGGAAGGTCACATAGACTTATTTATATGGTTTCTGGCACGCTGCGACTGACTGTTATATGTAAAAATGAACAAAGAGTATGTTGCATTGGCATATTATTTCAACAAATTAATGATTGAATTTTACCTTTAAAGATGCTCCTCTTTCTACTTTAAAAGGAATAAAAATCTTCAGGATATATTGATAAAGTTTTGCTCATCCATGATTTGGGTTGCCTATAAATACTCAGTTAAACAGAGAATCTAACGCAGCACATTGTATGGTGAGGAGTGAAAACAGTTTGAAAGTTAGGGATGGTGAACATCAGACATGGGGTTTGCCAAAAGCGAATCACAATGGATCGTAAGGAATGAATGAAGAATGTGAGTTGTCACCACTCTTGTGGTTTGTGACTGGGTGCATGTTAGTAAGAGGAGGCTTTCAGAATATGGCGGTGTTAGAATCTGTACTTCCCTTAGAATATTTCCTGGATATTGGTTTGTAGTGATGGAGATATTGTTGGGTTATGGGAGTGTTTCAAAACTGTGTTATATATTCATGTTTGTTTCATGTTTTTTGGCAAGTTGGTTTATTGCATGTATTTTGCACTGTGTGGGAGGGAGGTAAAATTGCGACAGAAGTATAAAAGGAAGACATTGGCAGGTGCAGTCAATGACCCGATGAAGCCTTCCGGAAAAAAACTATTTGTGAGCTTGCTATTTACTCTTTTTAATACATCTTTGAAAACTTTATTTTTGGAATTTTCTCTTGAATCAGTGGTGACAATTTTAACGCTTTTGAAGGCCAGTGCTGCTCATTCATTTTTGGTCAAGTTGCAGTGGACAAAAAAGAGCCAGTAGTAACACATTTAAAAAATACCATTCAAAACTCTGATAGTTTACTGCATTAAGTCCCCTAAATGTGCTCAGAAAAGCATATTGTGACATAATCTATCATGATAATAATAAATATCATCAGCTCTGGATAACAGTCCATCATACAGTGTCAGAGACTATGTAAACAAGTCAATAACAAACATATCATTCTTGCACTGGCCGCTTGAAAATCTCCCATTTCGTTTTCTGTGTTCTGCTTCCGTGAAAGGTCCCCAGCAGGTCTTATTTCATTCTGTGTTCAGTAGACTTAACCCAAAGTGCTATTACATTATATTAGTGACAGATCGTATAGTTGGCAGATTAAGGGATCTGCATCTGTCATTGGTTGGGCCCCTAAATATTGCACTTCTCTTGGCTTGTTAGAGCCAAATGAACTGGATGAAGAGAATGTCAGTAAGCATTTGACAGCTCCCTGTGAAGAGCGCTTAAGTAGGGAAGGCCCAGTGCCAAGGACCTGCCTCTGGAGAGTGATCACTCCATATTAGGCCCGTTTACTCTCTCTCTCACCCACAGTGAAGGGGAATTAGCCCAGGTCTTAAGTTAAGCAGCTGAATGAAACTGTGCTGGACCCCAGCAGTGCTGACCTTAACGCTAATGAACTTTCACATGATCACCAGAGATATTAACAGCATGCACCGCGGCAATGCTAACAGCAGCAGTCACACCATTAAGATGAACGTTGCTTGGACTGTTTTTAAGTAGCTTCTTTCCTTTTGGGGAACAACAATGACAAAAAAAAAAAAAACTAAACAAAAAAGAAAGTCTTGATGTCTCAGTTGCATATGCACGTAAGCCCAAATACGTCCGAGAGCGAGTGTTGCCTGCTAATCCTTTGCCATTGCTGTAAGGCAGCTGTGTGAAGGAAAGCAGGAGCCAGCAGCAGTCAAATGTTTTGAAAATGTGGCCGAGATGCTATAAGACTTTATCTCAGTCTCCACACACATAGCGGCAGAGGAACGATGCCAGCACCATATGTTTTCCAAACATCTAGGGAGGCTTGTGGAATCTAGCGCGTTCAGGCGAGAGAGCCACAGCTGCTAGTTGATACCTGCATGTGCACGGATGCAGATGCATAGATGGATTCCGCCGTGATGCGCAGTGCTTACTGTAGACCACGGACCCACTTGGGTCGAAGGGTCAAGACTTCCCACTCTTAAGTACAGATCACCATCTCAACTGCATTAACTACTTGACTTTTTTTTAACATTTTAAACACATTATTAAAATATTCCAGGTAGAACAAAAGAACAAAATTTAACATTCAGCTGCACTTAATGCAAAAGGAGGTCTGTACTTTTTCTTGCGGTTAATTTAGTGTTTTATTTTCACATTTTAGGTGTTGTGATTTAACATGATGATGGTTTTCAAACAGAGTGATAGCTTAGTTACATAACCTTGGATCTTACTTTAAGTTGGTGCGATTTCACTCAACGCAAGACATGATATCAGTTACTTGTGTCACGAGATTCTCTGTAGTTCTACATCAAATACTCAGTTACATATATATTTATACATTTCAATTGAAAAGTCCTAGGGATGCACAATTATATCAGAATCAAATTGCTATCTGCAGATATCTGCTTGAAAAAATACTGGCATCGAACAGATGTTTAAATTTGAAAGATATTATGCACTCCGGGTATCCGCAACCCTAGTAAGGATTAAGCGGTTACAGAAAATGAATGAATGAATGAATGAAAAACATTTTATACACCGATGTTTGCTGATGCCTTTGTTGTACTCTGGAAGAGCAGAATGTTTAGCTTGTGCTAGAATACTGTGCAAAGATGCTTTCATTTGACTTATTTTACCTGATTTGTTCATAGAAAGTTCAAAATAAATGTTAAATTTTTCTAATCTAAGTGGATGTAGGATATCACCATTAGCCTATAAATTGCATTCCTAAAAAGCACACATGCTTTATTCAAATACGTGTTTAAGTCGCCAAACGCGAAGATGGATTTGAATCTTTGTCTATTTGAGTAACCATGCTCATCCCCACAGTTGTATACCCTTTCAAATAAGTCGGTCTCACTGCTTTTCTGTGCGCAAAGTCTTTCTGGGCAGCGCAGCCATCCTTCTCCTAAAAGGTGACAAACTGTTTCTATTAGGGCCTGTCTCTCCAGAAGGCTCCGATTCTTAAATAAAGGGCAAGAGCTAGAGGTGACATGAGAGCTGGCGGGGAAGAGCACAGACAGTGGGTCATATTTTATTTGCCTGCTACTGGGTGGTGAGCGCAGGACGATGATAACGCCGTTCCAGGGCACATCACGTGCCTTTCTCCCTCACTCGGCCGCCATTTATCCAACAATGGATTTTGCCATTAACCAGGAGATGAGGAACAAAAATTCCCATTAACAATATAAGGCAATGGCAGCTCATTTACCAATGACATTTGAGCACAGCTATAAGCACCTGGAAATTCATTATTTTATAGGCTGCCAGCCATGTTTAAATATGCTTTGGAGCCATCTAATGTGGGACTTTACCCTTTGCTGAATAATAACTGTTACTCAGTTTATTATTAACACCATGTTATCATTCGTAAGTAAACATGGTGTTATTTGAAGTTAAAGGGCCACCCGCATGCTATATGAATCACTAAGAGCCCGAAAACAACTCAAAATTATCGTTCCAGCCTTTATTCCCTTGAAATAAAGGCTTTTTACTCAGCTGTTAATCTTAAGACCTCTTATACAGTAGCTAACAATATTTATTTAGTAACTACTATAAACACTATGAAATTATTAGTAGTGTTGTTAAGCCTGGTCGCTGGGCTACAGCCTTGAATATTTTACGAAGAGTCCTGGATTTCAAAAATAATGAAAACATGGTAATGTGGCAACACATAGCTGGGGTGAGAGCAACGTCACACGTCATGTCACTCTAGAAAAAAATCAAAACTCTAAATCAACCACTCACTGCTTCCCTCTCCTCGTCTACCGCCTGAAAATCGGAATTCCTCCCTCGACAAACCGAAGTCCCCCATCCTCCATGCCCATCCCCACTGACAAAGATCTCAACAATGCCTGTGACTGAGAATCATAAGAGGTCATGTGATACAATATTGTCACAAGCCGTGATACAATTCTACTGTGATATTTAACGATGGATAAATATACTAAATATTGCATACTTTTGATGATTACATTGGGCTGTGTTTTATTTTAAGTAAACAGTTTGTTCATTTAACATGAATCATGAAGAAGACAACGCAACAGGCTCTCCAGTGTGTGTGTGTGTACTCTCATGTATTTCATCTTATTGGTACAGCAGTGCATTTGTATACTCTTATTGGTATAGTAGTGTGTGTGTATAATTGTATTGGCATAGCAGTTTGTGTAAGTGTGTGTATACAGAAATCATGGGTATTTTGCATGACTAAGCCTTATGTCTGAGTCTCACAGAACAAAAAATACATGTTGGAACAAAATGCAAGTTTTGAAAATCAAGTCAAGTAGATGTTTAAGGTCATTTCACAGTACACAGTGAAATGAAACAAAGTTCCTCCAGGACCATGGAGCAACACTGAGAACGAAAACAGAACAGAATCCAAATTAGAGCATCAAATTGTTACACACACACACACACACACACACACACACACACACACTGTGTGGTGAGAGTCTGTGGTGATTTTTTTTAGCAGACTTTGAGTTGCACTGGCTAAAAGAAAATGAACTCTGCCAACATTATTACCTGCTGGATCAATTTTTCCTTCCTCTTTCTTCCTCTGTGCATTAAAAATCACATATTTTTGTCCATAAAAGTTGACTTTGCGTGTAGGACTTTATGACAACTGAACATTGACGAAGCATTAAGAATGAAAAACATAGTTTCTGGTATCATTTTGTCTGTGTGCCAGTGTTGGGGCAGTTTATCACTGTTTGTATAAAGGATGCCAAGCCTGAAGTTTTAGATCTTGGATCAAAGCCTCAAATATCTTACACCTGCTTGTAAAATGCAAAGAAAAGACTTTTTTTTTTTCATTGATGAATATCAGTAAATTGATACACAAGTCTGCATGGAGCAAACCTAAATCTGACATATTTTTACAGATTCCAATGCGTAAGTTTTATTTATTTATTTCCTGAATTTAGCATACTGAAAAAAAATAAGTGTAAAACATGGCATGTGTGTAGGGCTGGGCAATATTGTGATATTTATCATCATCATGATGAAGTAATGTCACAGTATGTCAGTGTATCCATTTCTGGGCATGTGCTTGAAGAACACTGACCAAATGCATGTTTTATTGCAAAGACAGGATAATTAGTCCTGTTTAAATGGATCCAGTGCAGTGTGTGACGTGTTGAGTAGTAATAAATTATACTTGTAATTTTTGATAATATTTTTAAGATCATATTTTTCCCTTTTGTCCATTCGAAATGATGGGGTATCATACTGCCCAACACTAGTTCTGGAGTGATTTGTTGTATGTCTTGTTGTAATGAGCAGCTTCTTTTCTTTTTCACTTTCTTTACTGACTGTGGGACATTCGCTTCAGGGACTTGTTAATTTTTAGTAGAACTCTTTTTTTAATCTCTGTACACAACAGTTCCTGTATCACTGTCTACCACACAACCCAAAATCATAACAGATGTACCCTCATGCTTTACAGATGGCGAGCTGTTCTTTTATTGAAATGTTTTTCTGTCCTCCAAGCAAACCTTTTGTGAGTGTAGCCAAAGTTGAATCACAGTTTCATCAGGCTACAGCACTTGATTCCAAAAGCATAAGACCACACGAACATACTACTGTAGTGGATGAGCTGAAAACTTGCCCAGAGTTTTACACATTTTACTGTATTTTTTGCCTGTACATTAAATTCAGCATTGAAATGTGTAGAAATTACTCATATTTGTCCCATTTAGTTGATGTTTTTACTTCTTTTTGCATATAACATAATCAAAATGTATCATTATAAGCACATAATTATATATTTATAATATTAAATTATTGTAATTGTGATCATTGCAGCAGCAAATAAAGCAATAGTTAAATATGCTAGTATATATATATATATATATATATATATATATATACACAC
>JBBPCZ010000136.1:3704938-3721950 GCA_037974445.1 Brycinus macrolepidotus | reverse complement strand
TGTCTCTCTCTATCCTTTCTCTCTTTCTTTCTTTCTCTCTTTCTTTCTCTCTTTCTCTCTCTCTCTCTCTCTGTCTCACTGTCTCTATCATTCTCTCTCTCTCTCTCTCTCTCTCTTTCTCTGTCTTTCTGTTACACCAAAAAGTTCCTTCCTGAGACACCATCCAGGTGATGCTGCACATCTGGTTTTACTCCTGGTTGGGCATATTGTGATTGTGATATATTAAAAAATGTAATTGGTAAATCAATAATATGGAACAATTTAGGACTCAATCTTCCTGCATTATTTTAATCAAAACAATTAATTTTCCTATGTTATATAAACACATTGATTCATCAAAACCCCCCACAATTTTTGTCTCTTGCTTTAATAAATACTGCAGATTTTTTTTTTTCCATGAACAGCCGCAGACTGATGAACATTACATTCTTAAAATTCAAACCTATATTAGGTTTCAGGGAGCAAGAAGTAAAGAGCATGGATGTTTAATATAAGAAAATGTAGTTTTAGATTGAGTTTAACTGCTGGTTTTGGTTATATAATTTGAAACAATAATACAAAACTAAAAACCTCTATCTTGCACCATGCGCCCCCATATTAATGTCCTTGTTTCCATCAGAACATAACAGAATGAGCATCTGGCTGAGGGTGGCTGTGGCTGTAGGAAATAACCTCACACTGAAGCTTTTAAACTGCATTCTTTCATTACTGTCTGCGTCTAGCGCTGCGGCCTGGCTGCTCCTCTGGTTTCTGATGGCTGCTTGACCTTTCGCTGGGGACTAATGCAAAGAGTCGTGATAAACCCTGAGGAATGCATGTAATCGAAGCGTGGCAAATCGCCATGCTGTCCCGGGAGAGCCTCCGTGACGGATAACGCTCTCTAAAACATCTCCGTGCCCTCCGCCGAATGACTTTCTAGGAGCTGGGATTGTTTTGTTTTCTCGTCCGTCCTCCTGTTTGGCAGTCTATTTATGTCCCTGTAATTTGTTCCAATTTAGTCGTCCCCCCATCACACAGACACACACACACACCGGCCATCAGCTGGCTGCAGACTCAAAAGACGTCTACTGTAGATCAGTGAGGGAGATAAATGGGGGGGTGTATTTGCAGCTGTGTATTTGTCGCAGATGGAACTTGAGGTACAACAATATAGTTTTTTCCTTTTCTAATGTAAATACTCATTCTGATACTGATGCCGTTCCAATTTAGAGAAGAGGTGCTTATGTGGTTTCTGACCCTGTATAGCATATCAGAACAGAAATAAGTAGGGACAAATTTCAGGCCTCCAGACAGCTGTCTCTGTTGACTTCATTTATTATATTAGATCAATTATTTATTACATTTAGATCTGACAGCATCAGAGCGGTTTTGTTCTTTTTTTCCTCCAAAATCTGAGTATTTGCCCTTGATAACAACACAGTACCAATACCTGGTCTCAGATTAGTGCCATCAGAGCCAGAATGCTGATTTGGAATCATATTTTGTCTTTTAAATATCAATTAAAAGAATTACACAAAATGAAAAGAATGGGCTATCAGAATGAATGCAAAAAAGACAAAAATGACAAAATCAGCATTCTGGCTCTGAGAAAAAAGATGGCACTGATCTGAGACCAGGTATTGGGATTGGGTAGTTATCAGTAGCAAATGCTTAGATATTGTAGAAACAAAAGAACAATTTCGATATGCTGCTGTCACTAATCCAGGCTGAAAATAGCATAGAATTACTTGTAGCACCGCAAAACTCACATCAAAGTAGGTCACGTGGCAACGTCAGTAACCGCATGATAACCTGGTTGTTTTAACACCGCTGATATATTTTGATTTGGAAGTTAACACAACACTTATTTTGTCAATAGTAATTTGATTTGTGAAACTACAATTGCAGTCACCAATGAAAGTAAATTCAGACAGACTATTCAAGCAATACTGTTAATTGCTTGAGTCATTCAGTGAGGGAACTGGAATAAAAAGGAAGAGAAAGAGAGAGAGAGAGAGAGAGAGAGAGAGGGAGAGAAGGGGGGAGGAAGAGAGAGAGAGAGAGAGAGAGAGCTGGAGCTGAGAACCGTACAATAGAGATGAGACTGTTGAGCTGAGTACAGTTAGAGATGATACATTGATTAACCATGACAATAAACATCAAAATCCCACAAAGAGAGGCGCAGTATGACAATGGAAGAAGAATACATATTTAAATACTATACTCTTGTGAATGACTTTAGTCTTTGTCCTTGAAAGAAAAGTGGCTCTTATAGCCACGCGTGAACACAGCACAGCACACAGTGTGAAATTCTTTCTCTGTATTTAACCCATTCACCAAGTGAAGCAGGGGCAGCCAGGAACACAGCGCCCGGGGAGCAGTGTGTGGGGACCGTAACTTGCTCAAGGGTACCTCAGTGGTGCCACTGGCAGTCCTGGGATTCAAACCCACAACCTTCTGACTGCAATGGTAACTCCCTACCCACCAGGCCACCACTTGCCCTATCTGTTTGTTAGATCACGGTTGTGTGTCAACTGCTTATCTGTATATAAATAAATCCTATACACCAGTCAGCCATAACATTAACCAAAACAGCTCTGACCCACTGAGACATGGACTCCACAAGATCTCTGTAAGTGGGCTGTGGTATCTAAGCATTAGCAGCAGCTCCTGTGGGATCAGACCAGATGGGCTAGTCTTTACTCTCCTTGTACATCAGTGACCACATAACCTGTTTACTTGTGGTCCTTTCTTAGAGCAGTTTTGGTTGGTACGGACCACTGCGTACCAGGTACACCTCTCAAGACCTGCCGTTTTGGAGATGCTCTGGTCCAGTCATCTAGCCATCTCTATCTGGCTCGTTTCAGAATTGCTCAGATCCTTATGTTCACCCATTTTTTCTGCTTCAAAAACATGAACATCAAGAACTGACTGTTCACTTGCTGCTTAATATATCCCACCCCTTGACAGATGGCGCTGTAATGAATTAATGAATTTTATTGACTTCACCTGTTGGATGTGTTTGGTGAAAGCTGTTTTTTTTCCTGACACAATACTCAAGATGACAAGATGGACAGAAGTTACTGTACACTATAATCCACATGTGCAATCACTCATCTTGAATTGTGCAGCTGCTAATATGAACTCTTTTGAAATCCTACCAGTTTGCAGACTCCTTAAAATATTGGAGCCGGCTGTCCATATGGAAGTGATCAAAGGGTTAATTTCTTGAGATCAGTGGCTCCTTGAAGCGATGACAGTGAGCAGTGTGAGTGTGTGTGTGTGTGTGTGTGTGTGTGTGTTTGAGAAAGAGAGAGGGAGAGTGAGAAAAAAAGAGGGACAGAAAGAGACAGGCCTGGATGTTTCTCTCATCAGAGGAAGCGCTCATCATTCTTTCTGACGGAACACTTTGCATGGCAGGCCCCACCCCCTCAGCCGGCCGTCACCCGTGATGACAGACAGTTTGCGATGATGGCTGTGCAATCGCGCTGTCACCCTCCTTTGGCTTCGCACCAGCCACGTTATACAGTCTGACAGCGCTTACAGCGCGGCCCACGTGCTCTAGAGCGAAACATTAGCAACATGAGAAAAAGATATAAATCCTGACGTCAAGTGTGAAAGCTGTGCGGTTCTGATAGTATTGTCTCATAAGTGTATGATAGTGCAAATCACACGCAGCCTGAATTTTGTTTATGAATAATATAAATAGAACTTCTGGAATTTAGTCTGAAGTCAAGAATTCTAGTAAACAAATGTAATGTCTTTCTCATTCCCAAAGTTGCTTCACAGAAGCAGGATACCCAATAACAACAACGGAGGTGACTACATAATCACCAACCAAAGCCATTAAACAAAACAGAAGCAAGGACAGCTGGTGGCCTGGTGGTTAGGGAGTTGCCCCTTCAATCCAGAGGCTGCGGGTTCAAATCCCAGGACTGCTAGTGGCACCACTGAGGTACTCTTTAGCAAGGCACCATCCCCACACACTGTTCCCTGGGTGCCATTGTTGGGCGTTTACGTAGGTGAATGGGTTAAATGCAGAGGACTCAAATAATTTCCTCTGGGATCAATACAGTATGTAAATAAATAAAAAAAGATTTTGTCATCTCTTCCATATACAAGCACATGGTTAAGCCCACTGAAAGGCTTCATAGTAAATGTTTTTTTACAATAGCTTCTGCAGCTGGCGGCCTAGTGGTTAGGGCATTTGCCCTGCGGTCAGAAGGTCGTGGGTTCAAATTCGAAGATTGCTAGTGGCACCTCTGAGGTACCCTTAAGCAAGGTACCGTCCCCAGGCGCTGTGTTCCTGGCTGCCTGCCGCTTCACTTGGTGAATGGGTTTAATGCAGAGGAAGAATTTCGTGCTGTTTACGCTGTGGTGTGTTCACGTATGACTGAATGGTCACTTTACACTTTAATTTTGAGATTCTGCACAATATGTTATTGTTAAGTCAATTTGTATTATGTGGCCTTTATTTTTTTTTCTCAGATAATTTGTCAAAATAATTGGTAGATTACTCAATTACTATTAGAACAAATAGTGACCACCTTAATTACAATACAGTGTGATGAATATGTAAGGTAAGACAATATAGGGCATATTAAAATGCAAAATAATGTTAATAGTACTAAGGAGAATAGAAAGCCTCTGCCATGGCAATACAATTTAGTAAGAGTTTGATGTAGTAAACACTGTTACCGCAAAGTTCGGCTTTCAATAATTCAGCATTTCACTCCCCATTTTATACAGCACATATATTGAAATTCAGCTAAAATTAAAACAGGATTTAGGTTCATAGTTTTGTGACGCATTTACACACAGCTACATATTCAACCGACATTGTAAAGCCCTACAGATTTAAACTGAAGTTATAAAGAGTGTTTCAGCAAAGACTGCTTTTTGAATATGGCACAATACAGGGTAGCATTTGTAAAGTTGCAGTAATAAAAACAGCCTGTTTAACTGAATAAATACTAAACTTCAGAAAGAGGATAAAGGCTGAAAAAATCCATTTGAAAACGAATAATGACTGTTTTTGTTACATAAACCCACACAAAAGTGGACCTCAGGGAAAAAAAAACCCAACATAATGGATATGGTTTCTTGACTTCTCTCTTTAGTGCTCTCATTATGTAGTACAATCCACCTGAGCATAAAGTTTGTGTCTGATGTTCTAATAGGCGCTGGTACGCAAAAAGTTCACAGCCAGAACTTGGCTCATAGCCTAATGAGTGTTGCTCTCTTTCTCACGCACTCACACACACATACACAAATGAAGGACAATATGATGATAAGTCAATTGCCACTTTTATGAAGCAACAGACAGTGTTGGTACTCTGATGTCACTCACTGTGTGGTTTGAGATAACTCACTTTTGTGAGGTGACATTGAGGGTGAGTGTGATGGGCTGTCAGGATGAATGCAAAAACTGTCATCAGACGCTCTTTGCACTTAAGGCCCATTAGAAAAATCAAAAGAAAGCTCAAAATGAAACTTTTTGAGGTCAGACATTCTTTGGTAACACATTACTGAAGGGCAGCTTTCATAAGGCTACACTACACCTACTTAAGCCTTACGTGACAAATGATATATATCTCTGTAGACATTCATGAAGGCTTATTCCAACAAGTGTCAATTGTCACAACACTTATATTTGTACCTTTTCTTTTAAAGTAAATAAGTACAATAAAAAGCCTGGAATCAAGACAAGCGTGTACAGAGGCAGGACAACTTAAAAAATATCACTGCACTGGAATATGGTAGAATTATGTTTCCTAACTAAAAATAATGAAGGCATACTCTTGGAGGTACCACCCCAGTGATAATGTAGTACCTTGTTTTCTGAAAGTGTTTCTTCTGCCACCTTCCATGGTCTTACACACTGCCTTAATGGTTTTTGTCCACTTTTTAGAGGCTTTTATGAGAAGCTTCCAGTTTGTAACTGCAACAGCTTAAGTATATGTAGAATGACTAGTCCTTGGATCTGAGTGTGCCCTGCATGCATAAAGATGGTTTAGGAAATAGCTGGTCATATTTAGTCCATAATCAATTCTGCTTTCCAACACATTTCTGAATCTCTATGTATTTATGCAGGTTCTGCTCAAGTCCAGCCACAAGGCACAAGGCACTGCAGACAGCAGATGTTTTGCTAATGTAAGCCTCACGCTCTGCAGTGGCTTATGTAGCTGGATACAAGCTGAAGCATCAGGCTCCGTCCTTCTACACAGCATCTTCTTCCATTTTCTGAGTGTATAGAATGGCTGGAATAAATGCTCCAGACGAGAACCTCCTACCTATTAGCTTGGCTCAATGGTTGGAATGTTGCTTTTCACCTGCTGAGGTGGTGAATTGTGTGTGGCTGAGGCTGCAGCCACAAGGACATTTGGTATCTGTCAAAGACATATCTCTCAACGTTGATTTCAATGAAAATGATGCATGGATAGATAAGAGACACCAACGCATGACAGTGCATGAAAATTACAATTAGAGTTGGAGTTTAAACAGAGCATGGCATGTGTCATCCAATCGGGGACGACGTGGGATGGGGATTCAGTCAGTCACGCTAATTTTGAACAGAATGGAGGAGAAGCTAATCTCACTCTTAACTCCTATCCAGTCCTGTACAATCCAAAGAAAAAGGTATAGTGGATCTGTATCCGCCTTATTTAAAACCTATTTTTGCTTCATTTTGTGAAAAAGAACAGTAACCTCCAGCAGTTTTTTGCTAATGAGCTTTTATGTGTGAATGAGTGTCCACGAATCTCTGCCCACAAACGCACCCACGACGAGCCAGCTACACATTTCAAAATTTTGAGGTAAAATGTCTTATGAACGCGGCTTATTGTGAACTTGCTTTGTGTGAGTGTGTCCATGTGTTTAGCTGTTTATGGGGACCAGCTGTCTCAAGAAAACATGAATGTTTTGACATTGCAGGAACATTTGGCTTTATATGAAAAAAATCACAAGTCAGGCTTTATTTAGTAAAGGAAATGAGCTTAAATATTTCTGCGGTTATGGCAGGATTGCATAGTGATTCAGGAGACAATGAATTTACCCCATAAATGTGTGTGTGTGTGTGTGTGTGTGTGCATGTGTGTCAGATTCGCCAGATTTGATCCAGCCCAGTCACTGTTCACCATAACCCTCATAATCATTGTAAACCACTCCAAACAGCAACACTGCTAAACTGATGCTAAATCCTAAAACTATAGAAATTATCTCATATACAAAGTTACAGTTAGTATACAGTTAAGGTTTTGAACTAATAACAAAATAATAATGAAAAATATAAGCTTTATAAAGTAATTATTCCCTGAAGCACAGTGTGAATTAATATCGACCTAGGTCTAATATAACTCTAGCAACAAAAAACCAAAGAACATGAAGTTACCAGGAATGTGAAATATCACTTGTCACAAACACTTCTCTAAACCATGACGGTTTTATGATGGTTCGATAATTAGCTGCAGCTGCAGCTTTTACAACTTCACATCTTGGATGCAAACATCTAAAAAAATCTCTTTAAAATTCTCTAATAAAAACTGTGTTTGTTGAACTTGTATTATTTTTTAACAATTAACACTAGTCCAGGCATAACTATTACGTGAACTGCTTAGTCATCCAAAGCTGATGAAGAAGATCCCCCCACTCCAGTCATCTGAACGTACCTGGCCTAAATCAAACATCCATGATGTGACTGCATATCATCGTTCTCAGAACAAAACCTTGTATCTCCTTTTTTTTGCTGTTTTTTTTTTTTGACATAAAATGAAATGGCCAGCTGTCCTTTTACACTGTTTCAAAATTTTACGGAGACAAAATCAAAATCAATATCAAATCAAAAATTACTTATGATAAATTGGTTTTGCAGTAGTTTTCATTATAGGTTAAGTAGGTTTATACCCTTCTTCTGAATAGTTACTATTTTTAAGATTTGAAAAGTTTCATCAGTATTGTATATCTAAGCAATGGAACACAAGAGGGAGTGTGTTATTGTGAGTAACGTGGTCACAAACACAAGCTGAAAATGTTATTCACGATAACATGTGACCTCAAGTGTTGTTTTGTTTTTGCACAAGCGTTCTGCAAAATAAAGAAAGAAGTTAAGTCAAGAAACCCTGAACATTGCATTAAATTTGCTTTATTATTGATTCTTTCCACTGAAAAGTAGTGGCCTTTTGAATTGCAGGCAGCTTCAGCTCAGCTTTTTCAGCACTTGCCAGATGAACCTGAGAGCTGTTTCGCTGCAGCCGGTCTGTAGAGCATTTCTCAGCCCATCTTGTTAGCTGGATTGTATTCTGGTTAACTCCAGTTTGTTTCACCATCACGGCTGCCAGTCATAAAACTTGCTCTGGGGCATCTACGGTTCGGTATTTGACATGTGGTTGCGGTCACAGTCTCCTTCAGAATCTGACCAAATGGTCTCCGTGTTATCTTATAGAAGTCTAATGAACATCTGATATGTCCATTTTCTGTTTCTGCATGTGCTCAGGTAGAAAAGTTAGCTACAGTGTAAAGCAGCTGTTATTTAGATATGGGTGCTTAGTGGGATGATAGTTATTGTGAAAATAATGTGCTGTTTCACAATAACAGCAGCACAGCTAGAGTGTTTCTCAGTCAGTCAGCCTATGCCGTTTCAACTAACTGTTGTACAATATGAATAATACAATTGAAAATTGAAAAAAGTATTTTTTTTTCTGACAAAAGCAGCCCATGTTAAATTTACCAGGCCAAGGGCATATTTCCAGGCCTGTGTGATTAACAATACCGCAGTTGTGTAGGAAAGAGTGGCAACTGTGTGTGTGTGTGTGTGTGTCCTCCTCTGACTCTCCCAGGTCAATAAACAAGAATACGTGCTGTGCTTTAAGGTGTAACTCGTTCAGAAGATGCTGCCTGTGACTGCTGTCCTGCTCTTTTTGTTCAGAGCAAGGACCCTGGCACTGTGCCAGCAGCTCTCGGCTCGCTCCGGTGCTGTCATTCCCGAGCTCCCAGGTTGTCCAGGAACCCTTTCAGATGACCTACAGGCGAGCTTGAATGCACACCTACATTGTCACTGGCCAGTCGTAAATCATTTAAACAGGGTGCTTTTGTCCTGGCCGTTCATGTTTGAAAGCTGGTGTTTTAAGTGGTTTTAGCGTCCATCCTGAATCACAATCCAGTTTTAGATCCAATCTGACTTCACAGTAATGTTTTCTTTTGTTTACTTTCACTCATCGAACGTAACCAAGCAACACAACAACTTAATATGTGCAGGCATTTGTGAATGTGCACCAACGCTTCCCTTCTGAGCGGCAATGAAACTTATCAGATTGAGATGGCCCCTGAAGGCAGTCGCCGTCCGAACAAGGCAGCATTTCATACAGGAATGTTTGTTTTCGCGCTGGTCCCAGGGGGCAGCGGGCGGTGCGTTTTGTTATGGGGAGCTGCATGCCTGCATGCCTCTGTGTGAGATTACAAGCTTGACATGCTCCTGCCTCCAGTGACGGTCACTGATAAATCACAATAAACAGCAATCCGCAAGTGTAAACAGCAATTCACCAGCAGAATGCACAGATTCAGGAGCGGCCATGAAGGTTCATGCCTGGCCCATGCTTTAGAGCGATGGTGGTGCTGAACAGTGGTCCTGGATGCCCAACATGATCTGTACAGTTAATTTGTGTAATGATTTTTATTAAGAGAATAGTGGCATAGTAATGTTTAACCCTAAGACCTCAGAGCACATTGGTAAATTCTGATTTCAACAAATATAAATGGTGCTAAACAATCTAAAACCGGTGTTTGTTCTCCTACACACTCACCGTTTGCTGCTCTTTCGGTGGGCGTGCCGCCGCTCGGCCGCTCTCCGGACCCCCTCCCTCTTCAGGTTTTCCCCACCCACTTGTGGGCGGAAACTCTCCTGAAAATTCGCCCGGATTCAAAGATTTTGTGGTGGGTTTTTTTCAATTATTTCTAAGACCTAAAATAAAAGAAATTTGGGATTTTTTTGTTCATTACTAACATTTGCGTGTGATGCCATTTTTAAAACCCCAGTAGCAGTTATTATTACTTGTTTTTTAAATTACAATGACTTTGGCTCTACATGACATAGGAACACCAAACAAAGCTCAGCATGACATCTGACACCTCGAGCATCAACACAAACTGGGGGAACTTCCATATAAGGAGTTGTTTGGCTGTATGATGATTTACCATTGTTTCGCTGCTGGCACAGATCCATGCCACCAAGGGTTAAGAGTATGTCACTAATATCACCAAAAAGTGCACACCAACTTTTAATGTAAAGTTCTTCTAAACTTGTTCTATCAGAACATGACATTTAACCTAAAAGCTGTCACTGTGTTCGTAATCACTGTTCACCAATATATAGTATATATGGTAAACTGATTTGAATGTCTTTGGAACGACTGAGAGATTTATTGTTGAGAAATCAAACAGTGCTGCTAAACAGCTGGCACTGGCCCCCAATAGACACAGTCATCTGTCTTTTGCCCCAGTTGGTGGGAAGTCACTAATTTGATCCCCACTGCTGCCACCATTCACTGCCAGGAGTCAAGGACAGCATAATTGGCCTCTCTGTTTTTGGGTGGGTAGGATGGCCCTCCCACTCCCACATGCTAGCCAATGCGATGGTAGCCAGTGGTGGTGCCTCTTAATTAATGTAACATAATTGCCAGTTATGGTCTCCTCCAGGCGTGTTGAGCTGTCTAATGATATTGAGTTAGAGGCAGTTTGGAAGGAAAAGAGGCTTCTGCAGCTGCTCCAGCTATTCTATTGGCAGTGCTTTCTATGGTGATTATGCATGCCTGAATGTGCAGTGAGAACACCTATGTCAGCCATGGGTGCATCTTCAAGTAGCTTAAGCCTTATCAATGGCGTCTGAATACTTTTGGACATATAATGTAGGTTTACTAGCCATTCTAAGGAAATCACCAAACTGTTCTGTACTCCAGCCCTCCAGTAGTTGAGATCTCTGCAGAAAGTTCACAGTCATATGTTATGATGATGTCTTCAAGGTGCATGAGTTGATACTTTTTTGACACCAGAGACTGTGGCCATTTTTGGATGCTCGCCCAGTTCCTGTCCCATCTGTTCCCTCCGCTCAGAATGGAGTGAGTGTTTGGAAATGCAGACTTGACTTGGTTTTCTGCTTCAGCGCTTATGAAGGAAATCATTCCTGTGTGTTTAAAGAATGCTCATGCTCCTGAATAAAAGGACCTTGCTTTGCAACAAGGAAGAAAATCATACACGCTTTCGCTCTCAGCTTTCTTGTTCAGCATTCGGGACGCGTCGTTGCCATTGATGAAGCACCTCCTGTTTTTTTTGGGTGTGCTTTTTGAATTTTAACAGGTTATTCATGACCCATGTTTTATTTTGGATTCTGACAGAACTGGATATGTTTTTTTTTCCTTATTGCTTTTTTTTTCCCTTCACAAAAACGATGCTATGCGGAATCAGAGTCTATCTTAAGTAGCTGCAAGTGGAGGCCGATTATTCCAACGATAACTTGGAGCACAAACCGAGCGTGTGAGGGGGGGAAAAAGTTATTAAGTGAACTTTCTCAGTGTGTTGAAAAGCTGATAAAATATCTCTTATTTTTCATCCGTAGACCTGCAGTGCAGAGGAACAGAAGGACACATTTCCCCTGAAACGGACTTTGGGAAATTGCTTCACTATCAAAATACTGTACAAGCAGACCTGTCTTTGCTCTGGGCTATATCTGTAGTACACAAGAAAAAACTGTTTGATGTCTTACATACAGATTGGGTGAGCTGAGATTACTACATTTTGGAAACAAAGTAAAATGTTTTGCTGTGTCAAATTTCCAACAGCAATCTATTTGCCTTTGAAGTCAGTAAGTAGTTTTTGTAGCACAGTGACTAATTGTGTCTGGGCTCTGTATGCTAGCGTGTGGCAAGTGCAATTTCACTTTATGATTTCTCAAAGCCCCTCTGACTTTTTATTGGGTTCTCTCTGGTTTATTGTCAAAAATCGAGAAGTTTTCGTAATGGACTGATACTGACAGGGTAAAATCACTCTCTATCAAATCTATTTAGTTAGTATCATGACTGGATCAGCAATGCAACAGCACACTCTGAAGCAGGATGTTTTTGTGGTAACAGATAGAAAAGCATGACACTTGCAATGGCCTTGTTCCTGCCATCTGCATGCATGCATGATGAGGAAGGTCAGCTACTTGTATGGAAGCCATTATTAGCTGGCCCTGCTTATCAATTCCACTTTTTCAGATTTAATAAGAGCAGTGAAGGAAACACGAAATAATGAGATCAAAAGTGAAGTGTGAATGCACTCTCATTCAAATTTCATGCTCTCTTTAAACTTTAACCAGTGTCATTTACTGCGTGCGTCAACGCTGTCACATGCGTTGAATTTCTCATGATGCAGACAGTTGCTAACAACACTTTTACAGGGACTTCAGAAACTCATTATTCTTATTAATATCAAAAGTTGTTTGGCAGCTCAGATGGAGTCAATCTGCTTTTGAGAGGGATGTATTTGAACACATTCATACTTATTGTCCTGTTGTCCTATGTTTTCTGTATTATTTTTGCCAGGTTTTGCCTTCAGTTACCGATCCTTTTACATAATTTTTCATGTTGTGTTACAGAGGGCATGTTTCTAGCTTCAACCCAGAGGAGCAACATTATTGGTATATTATTGGTATATCTATGGATAAGTAGGATTTTTTTTTTAGTATTATCAGTGTGGTATTGGAATTAATGGCTGATACAACTGGTAGCATCCTTTTGTGTGTGTACACATTCATACATGTATATTTGTTCAAGGGGACTTGTTCTAGTGTGCAACAAAGGTTCAGCCACTGAGGCACAGAAACACAGTAAATGCTTTCAATATCATTATCTAAATAGTAATTTAAAACTCATCATACTATTGATCTACACTACCAGTTAAAAGTTTAGACCCAACCGAATGCGTTTTTCACAACCTTAAGGACATTTAGATCTCAAGGCTTATGCTTAAATGCAAATGATTATGAATGATAATAATTAAATAATCCAAAATACAAGATATTTTCTTTTGTTGCACATTTTTTTGGTTTTACTTTTATTCTAAAATGTGCAAAACTGTCAGAATTAAGAAACCTCTTTTATAAATAGGTGTGTCTAAACTTATGTTGCACAAGTACTGACACCATAATGGTGCTGATACCGACACTTAAATAGGGAACTGGTATATTTCTCATGCTACTGACTGACACATGTATGCGCGCCTGTAGATGAAGCAAACTGAACTAAAATTAGAAGTAAAGGGAGGTTTCAGAAGAATAAGCCTCAGTGATTCTCAGTGGTTACGGTTAATTGATGTACACCGATCAGCCGCAACATTGTCATTAACCGGTTATATGAATAACATTGATTGTCTTGTTACCTGTCAAGATATGTTAGGCTGCAGGTAAACAGTCAGTTCTTGAAGTTGCTGTCTTGAAAGTAGGAAAAAATGAGCAAGAATCTCTAGAACAACAAGTCTTCTGGGATGGCCCCAGTATGCTGTTGTCAGTCCATACCTAAAGTGGTCCAAGAAAGTGGTAAACCGGCAACAGGCTTATTAGGGTGCCAGTCAAAAATGAACTTCAGAATTTCTTTTGTGTTACCCTCTCAATTTGTTATGTCCTATGACAGGAGCTCACAGTAATTCTTTTAGAATTTTTAATGCACATTTAAAGGTTGCTCAACATGTCTGAAGTTAACAGATTTATCGTCATATGGATAGATTATTTAATTTTGTCTTCAGTTTAACTATTTCCAGTTGAGTATAATTACTACAGAGACAAATGTTAATAACAAACTGAAGCAACAATACTTTGAATAGGTTCGATAGCAAGACTGCCTTAATGAAGTCTATGGACACTCAATTCCAAACTATAATGCATCATCTCAAGCACCAACAAGCAGCGACTTCCTGGCTTTTGGATATTTGGCCCTGTGGCTCAAGACAGCACTCAACTCTGGTGTAACAACAGGAACAGGCCGTTGCTTGGTTTGTTTTGATGAGCTTCACGGTGCAAGTTCTAGGTACTCAACTTCATCATCTGTCGCCATCATCATGGTTAATTCTTCATCTGATGTCGTTTCATCTGCCACAGGTTCAGACTCATCAGCTGCAATGTTTTCTTTCTTTCCTTCATCCTCTTTATATCTTAAATATTCCTGGTGCTTCAGTCTCTTTGCTTTTCTGTCCTCCTTTGTGGCTAATGCTGCGTCAATAACACCCATATAACCTATGCGTGGCCCACGTTGGTCTTCCAAAAAATCCTTGTCTTCAGTGATGGTGATCATTGTCATGGCGTCTGTATGTGCTACATCAAACAGTTTGTCTAAATCTTCGCTTGAAGCATGTTCATGAGCTTTCTGGGTATCTGTTGTACGATTTACATTCTTTTTCAGCTTCTTCCATCGACATAACATATTTTCCAGTTTTTCAATGGCATTTCTTTCAATTGTAGTTGGAATGCGAACCATTGACCACATTTTAAAAACTTCACGTACTGCACACCTAGAGCTGTCTCTTACTGTCTTGCCAGTGATTTTATTCCACAGAAGAGCTACTGTAGCACAATTTGCTGAAAAAGTAAATGCTTGCTATGATAGAAAGGTGAACACACAGTGTAAAGCAGGTCATTGCATATGGGGCTTCATAGCTGCAAACCGATCAGAGTGCCCATGCTGATGTGCGTCCACTGCCAAAAGTGCCTAGAACTGGACCATGGAGCAATGGAAGATGGCTTGGTGTGATGAATCATGTTTCTTTTACATCATGTGGATGGCCAGGTGTGCTGCCATTACTTACCTGGGGACAACGTTCTGCTGGGAACCTTGAGTCCTAGCATTGCTGTGGATGTTACTTTGACATGTACCACCTAGCTAAACACTGTTACAGACCGAGTACACACCTTCATGGCAACAGTATTGCCTAATGGCAGTGTCCTCTTTCAACAGGACAACAGGAATTGTTCAGAAATGATTTGAAGAATGGGACAGAGTTTATGGTGTTGACTTGGCCTCCAAATTCCCCAGATCTCAATCTGATCAAGCATCTGTTTGACATTCTTGAATAGCCTGATCCATGGAAGCCCCATCTTGCAACTTACATGACTTGAAGAATCTGGTGCTGTCTTAGTACCAGACATTATGGCACGACATCTGGTTTTGTGGAGTTCATGCTACAACAGGTCAGAGCCCTTTTTGATTGCACAAGAGGGACCTACACTGTATTAGACAGGTGGTTTTAACATTATGATTGATTGATGTGTATAACCATTAACCATGAAACTGTATACATACAGTTTGGGTCATAATTATTAGAATCCTGTCCAAATTTAAACAAACCTGTTCATTTTTCTAAGAAAAATGACTAGTATTAAGTGTTATGAGAATTGCTCCCAAAAGAACAAAGGCACAGTTTCCAAAATGTTTGATGAACATATTTTACCGATGCACTTAACAAGGAAACAAGGAAAACATAACCATAGCATGGCCAAAACGATTAGACCTCTGACAATTAACAGTCAATAATGTACCCCTTCTGACTCACAACTGATAGCGACCTCTTACTTTAGTTTCACAGAGGTTTGCACAAGTCTCTTGATGGATCTTAGACCATTCGTCCATGGCAAATTGCTCCAACTCATGTAAATTAGATGGTTTTCAGGCATGGACCTTAATCTTGAGCTCTCATCAAAGATTCTCAATAGGATTGAGACCTGGGCTTTGAGACTGCACTCTAAAAGGCTGATTTTGGTTTTCTTCAAAAAGTTCTGCACCAACTGTGACTCAGGTCATTATCTTGTCGTTATCCAGCACCGACCCAAAGCGAAATCTTTCTTCATTATGTCATGTACCTTAACAAGGTTTCCTGTGCCTGAAGCTGCAAAACAGCATTGTGCTTCCGCCACCATGTTTAACTGTGGCAACTGTGTTTTTAAGGTTGAAGGTCTCTCTCTCCCTTCACCAAAAAAAGCTGTAACCATGTGCTCAAACAGCTCCATTTTTGTCACATCAGACCAAAAGGCAGACTTTCTGAATTTATCCCCAGGTTTCAATTGGTCCTGGGCAAACTTCAGTCTCGCTTTGATATGCTGCTGAGCAAGGGAGTTTTCCTGGACTGAAGACAACAAAGCTTTTTTTGTGACTTCAAGCCCAGAAGAGGCCAGTTCGGTGACAATGGCCTTTGCAACGACCCAGGGTTCTTGTTATCATCTCTGATTGCTTTTCTCTCAAAAGTCTTTGAAATCTTGCACTTGCGACCACACCCAGGTTTGTTTCTGACAGAGTGGGTCACTTTGTATTTTGGAATGCTGCAGCATACTGCTGTTCTGTACACAGTGAAACGTGTACCGTACAGCCATCCCCCTAAAGATAATCATCCACTATCTTTTCTCTGAGGTCCATACTTATTTCTTTGGTTTTTGGCATGATGAAATGACATTTTACAAAGAATGTAAGCATAATGCCACTCTGTCTTGCCTTTAAGTACCACTAGCCATGCTCATTTTAGTCCATTTATTAGAGTATGGTGCTAACTGATTGAGCCAATATGGGCTTCAGGTGTGATTTGACATCAGACCATTCAACTTTAATATAATATAATATAATATAATATAATATAATATAATATAATATAATATAATATAATATAATATAATAATTATAATTAATCATATAAATATAATGTGGACAACTGTTATTTATTTAAGATATTAAGATATTTAAGGAGCTATTAAGTGACAGCCAATGTGATGAAACAGTTATCAAATGAATTTAAAGTTAAAGGACCGTCTAGAATTTGACTCTGCATCACCACACAACCAGTTAATAGGATGTCAGACATGCAATTACATATTCTTTCATCTTAGGGCTGTCGGTAGATTAAAATATTTAATCGCGATTAATCGCATGTTTGCTATAATTAACTCGTGACTAATCGCACCTTTAAGTCTGTCCTAAACATACTGTTTTTAATACTCTTATCAGTATAGGAGTAGACAAATATGTTTG